>CBVK0100043715.1:0-32067 GCA_900067695.1 Picea abies
TTCCGATCTCACTCAAAGAAGGATAATATTAATTTATTGAGTCTAAGTCTGTAAACATTGAATTGATAAAACCTTTGAATTATGTTTGTTGTAAGTCCTATTAACCCTGGGATTGGTTTCCAAGGGGAGATATGTGGGCTTCATATGAAAAGGTCTGGTTCATCATAATCATGTAAATATAACCCATGGTTTTGGTCAAGCAAAGGTACTTTATGGGATTTGGACATTCATTCTTCTTATATATTTTTCTATCAAAGCTAAGGTGCTAAATGAATGTTGTAATAGAGTTATGGAAATGGATATCATAAACCACATTGAATTATGACTATGTAAAGAAATTATTATCATTGAGTAAAATTAATTACAATAGAGAATTCCTTGATTCCCCAATAATCATATTTCCTTGTTGATCTGTGCTAGAGCTCAGGAAGGAAGTGGATATCCTAAGGGATTTCATTGTAGAGAAGGGGGTCCCATTCCTCAAGTTCTGGAGGATAATGGGGAAAGAGAGTTGGTGGATTCAGATTGTTGTAAGAGGTTATATACTATGAAATCCTGGGAAATTAGGCTATGTGAGAGGATTACAGACAACCATAGGTGATTTCTTCCTTGTGGAATCATAGTCTTAGCTCGAGGGTGTCCCTATTGTAGAAATATTAATGGAAGCAAAGATATTATGGTTGGGCAGAATGTCCTTCGTTTGTAATCAGTTGGTGATTGATTCCTGGAAGGACAAGTGTTATGATTTATTAATTATTATGTTGAATTAATGCTATGTATATTATGAATTGATTGGTATTTCATTGCATGAATAATATTGCATATGTAATTATAAATGATCTAATTGCATTTGTATAATCCCGCATTGTCATGTCTTCATGCATTCATAGAATGATAGCAAGAAAATGAGGAAATTGGTATCAAAGCTTTAGAATGTTGATGCCAACCTAGTTAGATGCCCTAGTACATTGTAATATTGTAACATTCCCCAACCCAACTAAGCGATATTACAGTGTGGAATATACATAAAAATGAAAATTATGAAAACTAATTTAATTCATTTACTGTTAGCCAATTTCCTGTAGATTTTAGCCACAAATTAAAACAAATTTAGCCATTGTCTACAACCATAAAATAGAATAATATACTACATGTTATAATCAACATGAAAATTAACTAAAAAACTTATTACAACAACATATAAATCACTTCCAAATACATAGAATCCATGCACAACAATTAAACACATAATTTAACACAACAACAATATAAAACCCTTTATCTTCTCACAATATTTGTGCAACCAGTTGCTTGGGATGGATGTTCCACCCAACCATAAACTGATTGTTCAAAATATGAACATCCGGTCACCCCTGAGTTCAGGCTAGTGATCCACAAAAGAGAGTGGTCTCTCATAATCCACTCACAGCTCATAAAACTCTCAACCCAATTGATATTCTCCTACAACTATCCTGATTTTCCACCAGCTCTCTTCCTCTTGACCTGTCCAACCCAAGGCATGTACCCCTTCACTGATCTCAATCTCTCGGGCATCCCATTTATTTATCAGGGTCTCTCTGGAACAAGAAGCTAGGAATCTCTTATCTAAGAACTTAAGGGAAATTGTTTCTAGGAAAACTATCAGCAAACAAACAACAAACACTTGTTGTTTTAGTGAAACTCACACATGAGTTCACTCTTCAAGCTGGGAAAACTAGCTCTTCAGTTTTGTATCTCCAAATCTCTCCAATTACACTCCATCGTGCTCTATAATTCTCCCTCCATGGTCTCATCAACTTCAATATCTATTTCTTTCTCTCTCATTGCTTCCCATGCACAAACTTGACTAACTAAAATTGTTGCCCCCAACCCATACAAATTTCCTCTCTTTGGCTTGCCTTTCATGACTCACACTCTTCCTCAATATGATTATACTCAACCCCCATGTGCCCAATAACTTTTGGATGTGACCACTCACACCCACCCTCTTACATGTATTCAATGATTGGCTTTGGGAACCCTCAATCATAAATTGTAAGGTTCATATACAAATAACAAATTTAGGAAAATGGGTTAAATTATACATGGGTATTTTCCCCTGGGACCCCTCTTGTCCATTATCCTATACACTCCCCCCTCTTATGGATTAATTTAACCCAAGTATCTTTTCCATGTCCCCCTTAGCAACCGGGATCACATTTTATTACTAAAACATAGAAATACAATTCACATATTACATCACTTTGGTTGTATACACAGATTATATCTATATTAAGCATAAATTAAACTAGGGATTATAGTGGGGATGTTACATTCCCCCTCCCCTACAATTATGCACATCCTCAGTGCACTCTATTACAATGTACATATATGCAAATTTACATCAGAATACTTAGAAATAAAATTATGCAATTTAACAACTCTAGTAGCAGTTCCAACCATAATCTCTTGTTCCTTTCAACTTGTGGACCCAAGGAATGTACCATCCATTTATCAGGGATAAACCAAGGGATGTACCATCCATTTATCATGGATAACCCAAGGGATGTACCATCCATTTATCAAGGCTAACCCAAGGAATGAACCATTCTTGTATCAAGGTCCCCAACACAGTTGGCTAGGACTCTGAGATGTGGTTCCAGAATTTTAGTTGCTCAAAATGGAGTCTTGCATTATGTTTTCTTCAAAACTGTAAACAATTTGTGGGTATTATGACTGCATGTTTTCTTCATGCTCCCATGTAGCATCTTCAGGACCATAGCAGGTCCATTGAACCTTTACCATCCCTATGGCTTTGTTCCTAAGAACCTTGAATTTCCAGTCTATGATGCATACCTTTTCCACCCATAAATCCCCTTCATGCTCCACCTAAATCACATTCCAATCAATTATGTGGTTAGGATCAGGAACATATTTATTTAACAATGACATAAGAAATACATTATGCACTGTGATGGATGCATACAATGCTAACATGTATGCAACTATCCCTATCTTTTCTAATATTTCAAAAGGACCAAAATATATTTCTTCCAACTTCGGGCAACTTCCTAATCTTAGTGAATTTCTATTTTCCTTCACTTTCAAACATACATGTTCTCCCACTTTAAAAATTTTCAAAACTTTGTTCTTGTATGCATAATTTTTCTGCCTATCTTGGAAAACTTTTAAATTCTCATTTATCTTTTCCATATCATCTTCCATTTCTTTTAACAATCTTGGACAAAAAACTACTCTGTCTGTTGGATTATCCCAACTTACTGGAGTCTTACATTTTTTGCCATACAATGCTTCAAATAGATTCATTTTCAATGAGGCCTAATACCCATTATTGTAGGAAAATTGAAATAAATGAATATAATCTTTCCACGTTGATGGTTGATTCATCACATACATTCTAAGCATGTCCTCAATTATTCTATTAGTCCTTTCTGTTTTCCCATATGAGTTTGGATGATACATTGTACAACGATTAAAATTTGTTCCAAAGCCATTTAACAAACCTTTCCAAAAATTAGATGTGAACTTTGGATCTTTGTCTGAAACTATTTCCTTAGGCACTCCATGTATCCTAAGAACTTATTTCATGTATATTTCTGCAATATTTGTTCCCTTGTGTGTAGTATTTACTTGAATAAAATGTGTTTCTTTAGTCAATTTATCCACCACCGCCATAATGGAATCATGTTGATTCAATGTTCTGGGAAGATTAGTAATAAAATCAATTGTAACAACTTCCCACTTCCACTCTGGAATGGGAAATGGTTGTAGAAAACCTGTTGGGCATCTATGCACTGATGCACACACAAAAAAATTCATTTGGATCTGCAATATTCAATATTCCATTCAACTATTGAAAACTCTATTCACACTTGGAAGTCCATTTTAACTTCACTCCCTTCTTTTGCAAAGAAGTGATTGGACTTGCAATCTTTGAAAAACCTTTTATGAATATTCGGTAATAATCGAAAAGACCCATGAACGATCTAACCTCTATCACATTATTTGGCATTGACCATCCTCTAATGGCCTCTATCTTCTCATGATCAACTTCTATCCTTGCTGCTGAAATTATATGGCCCAAGTAGTGAATCTTATTTTGGTAAAATATACACTTACTTAGCTTAGCATACAATTTATGCTCTCTAAAAACTTTCAACACCATTCTTAAATGTTTCTCATGTTCCTCTTTTGATTTAAAATAGACGACGATGCCATCTAGTAACACAATTACAAACTTGTCTAGGTACTCCCTAAACACTCCATTGTTACACATTATTTTGTTCACCCCTATGATCAACTGATGATATATGTATGAATCACTTCTTTGTTCCTTGAAGCTACTAAATGATACTTTATCCATGATAAATTGAATCATCTTTCTTTTCTTAAAACCCATATCAAAGGAGATCGTCGCACCCTGCTAAATACTTCGGGTGAGACGATGCTTGATCATCGCATGTTGCACCAAATTGGACTGCGATGTCGCCACAGGCTTCCTGTGCTTAGGGTGTGATGATGCTCAAACAAGGGGAAAATGTTAAATTCACGAAAGTTCTAGAATGGAATATTTTAGAAAATGAGGTGGCCTCCAATCAGTTTGGATCTTACTCACTTTTTGGATTTAGTGGGATCATCCTAATATCCTCATCCATCCCTCTTTCACCCTATATAAAGAGGGATCTCTCATGGGAAAGGCTAGGTTGTCTTATGTATGAAGAATTATGTTGAAGATTGTATTTGTGATAGCTTTGCTTTAGATTTCCAAGTCAGGTTGTGAATACTCTTCATCAAAAGAATTGGAGAAAAGGTGTGTGTGTTGAAGAAAAGGACCATTGGAAGGGACCTTGCAACATCAAGGCATAGGTTATATTCTCCACTTTCATCAATATAATGCAGTGATACATTTCTTTCCTATAAAAGTGTCTTCATTTTTATTGTATAACTCCTTGATCTTATACATAGGCTTCACTGGAATATATATATATATATATATATCGTTGTTCTCTCTCTTTGTTGGTTTGTGCTTATTAACAGGTTCCATATCCCACAAATCCAAAGATGGAGAAAGGACGATACTAGCAAGGATCAAAGGATGTTTAAAAAGGTATGTCACTTGTCCCTCTTTGAACTAATTTACATTACAATGAACTCTAAGGAGAAGATTGTATTCTACTATGTTTTGTTCTAATTTCTTGTTGAAGTTAGGGAGATTAGTTTATGTCTGCACTTACCGATTTGTTCAATAACAAAATTGGCGACCATACTGGGGAACATCCTCTTTCAGATTTTTCTTCCTTTTTTTCTTTTAGCTTGCCTACTTTTGGTTAATTTCATTCTCTGAGTCATTGGGTGATCCATGTTGACTCCCAAGTCCTGAAAGCCCATTAATAAACTCTGTCCTCTATTCATTTTTTCCTTATTTTCAGTCATCGTCACACCCTTCTTGTGAAAACCAAAGTGATGACATTGCACTGTGTATTTCTCACCACCTGTGACGATCCTTAATCATTGCACTGTGATCTTCTGTAACCTACGACGATTCCTGTAGCTATGTTTTGGAGTAATAGTGAATTTTTCCTCTTTGCCTAGATTTGTCATCATTTCTTGGGATGAATTTTTGGTCCTATTGAGTGATTATTCACAGCTCGGTTTGCATCTTTTAGCCTGAATGTTATTGTTTCTCAAGTGTTGAGAGTCTTTTTCATAAGCTACATAGTTTTGTCTTTCACTTCTTGTTGCAACGATATAATCTCAAGGCTTCATCCTTGACTGCTTTCTAGATAAGTTGTTATTGAATTTTTTTTGAGTTTTGGATTGCTTTTTATTGGAAAATGATTTTTTATTACATTAGACAAATAATTTTTCTTAATTTTACATATTTTGTTGCATTATGAGTTGAGTCTGGGAAATTGTGTTGTGAGTGCATTCCTCTTCTTGGACAGATTTTTCTTTTTGAATTATATCTCTATTTTTATTTGAAAATAAAATAATTGAAGTTTATTTTTCTATTAGTAGTGTTTACAAGAAATATTTGCATTCAAGCGTTTGTTTAAAAAGAGAAACTTGGAAAATTTGATAGCTTTTATTGTTTGGCATCAAGATCATTCAAGGATTGAAGAAATTGTGTTTTGTAACTTGTTGTATTCTAGAAAAATAAAACCTTCTCCCTTATGTAATTAGAGTTCATCGAAGGAAAATATTACATCTCATCTCTCTTTGCATATTGTTGGGTCAAGTTCAAACACTTCATCAGTTTCATATCCGCTTCCTTTTTTAGTTAAGCAACAACCATTAAAATTCAGCGCAATTTTAAAATCTATCTAGTAACTTTTATTTTCTAGAACTCTTATATACCAAAATTAGCTAGGGATATCCCTTTCAAATAGGTTTTGAGGAATACTCTCCAAATCATAAAAACACACAATAGTATCTTGTGTTAGGTAGAGTTAAATCCACTTGCTACATTTTTTCATGGGAAGCCCTTCTAAAACAAGGGTCAATCACAAGGTCACATTACGGTCGACATAGTTACTCACCTTTCTTTGTTGGTCTTAGTGTAGAGATTGCACATATTATTGGGGGTCACTTGAGAATAAAACCATGTGCATACCTTCTCGAGGTGATTTCAAGCTTAGATACACTGCCCTTACACATGTATCGGACTGTCGACTGCTTCCCCAGGCATCATTGTCGTAATTGGTAACCTTAGTAGCCTTTCTTTTTAGGGTCTTCACACGAGGTGACTGTGGAGGGGAAAGTATTCACGATAAATGGAATCAACGTTGGCCAAACTCACTCTGGCTCCTTGGAGGGCATACCCACGATTATGTGTGGGATCTTGCACCAAGGTGTAAGTCGGTTAAGCAGGTCATCAACTTAACTTTTCCACCCGCATTATCCCAACCCCTTCTTGCCTTGATCTTGCAATGTTGGATTTCATCACCAGCTAGTGATTTTGAAATAAGAAGGTTTGTTTGCATGCTTTATATATAGATTGTGTTAGTGAAGTGTTGTTTCTTTCTCTAGTTGGCCATAGATTTCTTTCATTCTTTATTTGGTGTGGCCAACAACAGTCCTCATTGTTCATGTAGGATGTAAGGGTTACCTATGGAAGAGATGGAAGAATATTCCCCCTTGCTTCCTAATTCACTAGAGGATCCTTCTCCTAAAGGAGCATTCAATAACGACGTGTCCTCTAAGATTAGGAGTTCTACTCTATTGGTAGAATCATCACTTCCTGTAAATCCGTTACTAAATGTTTTACAAGATATAATTTTTCTTTGAATAAACTCTTTGGGAGATGTTTTTTCCAAAGATTATACTAGAATAATTATTGGACCTTTTATAGAGTCTAGTGTGGATGATCCACCATTTCAAAGTGAATCGTTTAGAACGCTGGTTCATATTTCTGGAATTTTTAATCCTAGTCCAGTCCCCGCCCATTCTTTTTGGAGGACCTCCTTGGAACATGATATTTTTGATAAACTAGGAATGAGTCCAAACCAACCTATGTCATCACATACACTCGTTATTTCTACTACTTATACTATATTTTTAGATCATTTTACTGGCATGACAAGTAATGTTGTTACAGTTTCAGACCCATTGTTTGTTGGCACTCATACAATACTTCCTCTCCAACTCACTAGCTCTACCATGGTCCCACAAGTTACACCTATTTATGTCGGAAGTACGGTAATGACTAATGATCCTATTGGAAATCCACTTATTCCTAGATGAAATCCATCACTTCCACCTAGGTATAATGCTATTAATAGTTCTATTGCTAATCCTAACCAAGTTCCATCCAGATGACCTAATCTTTTTTTTCCACCTGGGTATAATGTTGTTAGTGGTTTTGTTCCCACACCTACCTAGGTTCTATACGAAGGGCCTAGAATTACTCAACTTCCTGGAGGATCTAATCATCCTAGCCCAGGTAGCTCCAATCAGCTTAGAGGCACAAGTCATTCTATCACTTCTGGTTTTTAAATTCCTATTGGAGGTCAACCTTAAGTTGGGGGCCAACCCCAAGTTGGGGGTCACAACCCAGTTTATGGGAAGTATATACCTAGATTACAAACTCAACCTTGGAATTTTCCTTTCCAAGGAAATCAACAACCTCCTGAGGGGAAGAATCCTCAATTAAATTATTTTTTACCCTTTAATCTCGGGAAACCTTATCCAGGCTATGTAAATTCTACCTGGGGTCAAGATTTTCAGTCTAATGATCCTTTCAAAGGTAGCATGCCAAATCAACCAAAACATGTTGCCTACTTGACTCAAAATGCTCCACAACCGAATTTGATAGGAACCTCTAACTATTTACAGATTGATTATGGTCCTACTGGTATACCTATGAGATTGCCTCCTCAAAATTACCAGTTTCCTCAAGTGAATAGACAATTGTCGTTTCTAGCTACTTTGGATTTACCAGATTTATCTAGGATTTTGAATGATCCTATTTTGCATTCTTCTTATTGGTCGGTTATACCTGCCAAATTACCATAAGACATTCCTAATTTTGATGGTCAATCGGGAGAAGAACCAAAAAATCACGTCATGACATTTCATCTTTGGTGTTCATCCAACTCCTTGATGGATGACTCCATTCATTTACATCTTTTCCAACGCACTCTTACGGGTTCATCTTCCAAATGGTATATTGAATTTCCACAAGGATTCTTTAATGATTTAAAAACTTTAGCTATGTCTTTCTTGACATATTACCAATTATCAATATGATATGAGACAAGAACCAAAATTTTGAGTTCATTTAAACAATCCTCTTCTACTCACAATTCAGATCATATTCACGAGTGGAGGAGGAGAATATGATTAATCAAAGTTCCCTTTCCTAATCAATTATTGGCTGAGTGGTTTACCAAATCACTCATCGATCCTATAGCCCGTGATGTTTCCATGGGTGGTGTTGTCACTGAAGAAAAGGTGATTAGTCGTGCTCAATACTTGGATCTCGTTTATTCTCAAATGAGCACATTATATGACTTGATTTGTGATGCTCCTCACCCGTCTACAAATCCAACTCCAACACCTCCAGAAGCTTCTCATGATGTTGATGGTGTGATTGGAACTTTTCATGTTGAGACTCAGTCCAAAAAAGCCAGTCATTCCAATCCCAGATCTACTACTGCTAATGTACAAAATGCTACTCCTCTGACTCCCTCTCCTGGTAAAACCTCTGAGGTCAATATGGTTCAGTCTACTCCTACCAGTAAATCTCAAAATAAAAAGAAAGAGAAGAGTCAGAACAAAGAGGATAAAACTAATAATCAACAACCTGATAAACCCAAGACTCATCCTACTGGTGATAAATAAAAGCGAAAACCTCGTTATCCTTGTCTTATCTGTGGTGAGGACCATTATATGAAATATTTTTCAAGACGTGAATAGGTTACTAAGTTACTGCAAGGGATCAGGACACCTCCTACACCTGTCGTTTTGTCACAGCCGCTTCCTTCTCAACAACAGGTCCAATTGGTTATTCATGACCAACCTTCTCCCTCTACCACATCTTATGTACTTATGTGTACTAGTGACTCTAAGAAGAATGAAGTTGAAGTTGCTACTCGAACCAAATATTATTCTCCTTCTAAAGAGAAATTTGATTATTCACCTCCTCCATTGGTTAAACCTCCTCCACCGAATTCACCTCCCAATGGTCCTCTTCATCTCGGATGACCTATTCTAGATACATTTCTTCGTCCGCCTCCTAAGGGCGTCATTCGTAAGTCGTCATTTAACCCCCATGCACGTGCCACTCAGAACTATAGTATTGTAAAATATATTGAACATGCACCTTCTGCGATGTCGGCTCTCGAAGCCCTTCAAAGTTGTCCTACACAACAAAATGCATTGTTAAAGGATATCAGTGGAATCAATCCTACCGATATGAATTTGATAATATTTGACTTGAAAGATCGCATTCCAAGGCTCCCTCATCAATTAGCATTTCAAATACAAGTCATTGTGGAAAATAAGAATATTTTTCAATCAGTTGTTGATGAAGGAGCTTTGACTTGAGTCATGTCTTTCACTTGTTGGAAAGCCATTGTATCTCCTACCCTTACCAAGTCACTCAATACATTAAAATCATTTAATGGTATTGGGTTGAAATCTTATGGTGTTATTCCCGCGTTATCTATTGTGTTAGAAGTAAAAGTGGTTATCGTTAAGGTTGAGGTGTTTGATGCACCTCTCGACTACAACCTTTTACTTGGACATAGTTGGATCGATGATATGCGCATGGTTTTTTCTAATCCTTTCCATGTGATACATTTCCCTCACCAAGGCAAATTCTTTACAGTAGATCAACTCGCCTTTTTTAGTTCCAATTAGCGCACTAGTAATGTTCCTTTCATAGAGAAAACACCTCTTGGTTATGAGAATGTCGGTGTAGGTCTTTTAAAGGATTCATCGTCAATGGGTATTTCCCAATTCCACCACCCGATATTCCTCCTCCTTTTGTTGCTTTTATTAACATGATTTCGACCAGTGTTGTTGAAACCCCTAAGTCTTATGACCATTGGATATTACCTATATTCAACCACTATCCTCATTATGGTGAACAAATGCCTTTACGTCCGATGGAATTAGCCTATCAAGCTATTCAATTTGCAACTCGTTCTCCTCATTCTCTCTTAGATACGTCTCCTAATCTGTTTCACATGGTATTTCATACCGATGAAATTATCATGACTATTATGTCCATGTAAGACACCCCATGGGATGATGTGCATCATTTTTCTATCCTCTTCCTAGAACCCGAGACTATAGAGAGTTACCAAGGGATTTTGAATCCGTCTACAGTCATTACTATTTCCTCAGTTTCTGAACCAACATGTGATGTTTTGTATGAAGGGAACTTGGGAAATATTTCACCCACCATCCCTCTAGATATTTATATTAAGCCTGGTATTAAGGAAAATGTTCATATAGGTGCCTCATGTTCTCCCTATGAGATCCAAACTTACAAGGCCCTTTTTCAAGAATTTCGTGATATTTTTGCATGGAGTTATGAAGAGATGCCTAGAATTGATCCAGATATTGTTGTACATGAAATTAAGACATACCCTAATACTAAACCCATTTGACAAAGGATTCTCCCAATTCATCCACGAAAAGATGCTGCAATCAAACTTGAAGTTGAAAAACTTCTTAAAGATGGTTTTGTCTACCTTGTATTATTGAATGATTGGGTGTCCAATCTTGTTTCGGTTATGAAGAAAAAAGGAATGATCCATGTTTTTTTTATTATAGGGATATTAACAAGGCTTGTCCCAAAGATAATCATCCAACCCCGTTTGTCGACCAGATTGTTGACGATTTTGACGAGAGTGAAATATTTTGTCTGATGGAAGGATTCTCTGGCTATAACCAAATCAATATTTTACCTGCGGATCAACATAAGACTACTTTTATTTTCCCTTGGGGTACCTTCGCATACCGTAAAATCCCTTTTGGTCTCAAGAATGCTGGTGCGACTTTTCAACGTGCCATGTCTTATGTTTTTCATGATATTAAGCACATTGTACAACCTTACCTAGATGACTTACCAGCGCATTCCATGCATCGTCAAGATCACTCGACACACTCACGATCCATTTTCATACGATATCAATATTATTTCATATGATTGACTCCACATAAATGCATTTTTTGTGTGGAGTCTGGACGACTTCTCGATTTTCTTGTTTCTACGCATGGGACTAGGGTGGATCCTTTTAAGGTTGAAGATATTATCAATTTTCCTCCTTCTACTTTACGCCAACTCCAAAGTTTGCAAGGGAAGGAAAACTTTTTACACTGATTCATTCCCAGTTATGCTGAACTAATGAAAGGTTTCACTTGAATTCTTAAGAAGGGTCATAATTCTGTATGGGACGACACTTCCAAAAAATCCTTTGAAGATTTGAAACTTACATTAAACTGTACACCACTTTTGTTCCCCCCTAGTTATAGTCGAGATTATTTCTTATGCTTGTTTGCTTCGGACTCTACCATAGCCATGGTTTTATTCCAAGAGGATGATTCACACGATGAACATGTTATTTACTATTTGATTTTCAGTCTTACGACCATCGAAACTGAATATATGCATGTGGAGAAATTGGCCTTAGTGGCTGTTCAATTTGTTCAACGTTTTCATCATTATATCTTATTGCGCAAAGCCACAATTATTTCTGATTGCAACCCTATGCAACATATCCTTACATGACAATTTCTAGGGGGGAAATACTCCAAATGGATAGTGATTCTCTAGGAGTTTGATTTGGAGTTTGAGAGATCCAAGTCAAAGAAATCTTTGGTTTTTTCCGAGTTGATATGTGACCTTCCCTCCACTAAGACATAAACTGTGGCATAAGATTATTTTCCTTATGAGTCTCTTTCTGATCAATTCAGACGATTTCTGGTATGGAGACATTATCATTTATCACCATACCCAAAATTTATGGCTTGACCTTTCTTGTGTATATTGTCATTGTATTAGGTATCAAGCCCATCAATATATTATCCTCAATGATACCCTTTACTGTCATGGTATTGATTCCATATTTCAATGATGTCTAAGCTATGATGAAGCTGAGAAAGCTTTAAATGTTTGTCATTCTGGAGCATGTGGTGGTCATATGTTTGGGTATGCCACTTACCAAAATATATCACAATTTGGTTTCTTCTGGCCTTCGTTGTTTAAGGATTGCTTTATAGTGGTTCAAAAATGCCATGCTTGTCAAAAGTATAACAATAAGATTCGATCACATCCTAATCCTCTTTACCCTATAGTTTTCGTTGGTCCATTTGCTAAATGGGGCATTGAATTCATGACATGTAACCCTCACTTGATCGGGGGGCATGGATACATTATTGTAGTTGTGGATTATTTAACTAAATGGGCTGAGGTGACACCTACATTTGATAATACCGGGAAAACTTTAGCGTTGTTCATATTCAATCATATCATCACTAGGTTTGGTGTCCATCAATCCATCGTCACCAACCATGGAAACCATTTTCACAATTTCATGATGTTTGAGGTTACCGATAAGTTGGGTTTACGACATGAAAACTCAACCCCTTACTATCCACAGGCCAATGGCCAATTTGAAGAAATCAACAAAGTTTTAACCACTATGCTTCGACGGATGGTAGGGATTCACAAGTCAAGCTGACACACAATGATTTTTTTGGAATTATGGGCCTATCATACATCTGTTAAATTTTCCACAGGGTCCACACCTTTCCAATTAGTGTATGGTATTGAAGCTATTTTGTCTATGGAATGTGAAGTATCATCTTTGAAACTAGTTGTCGAACTTCTCCCCACCACCACAGCTGAAGAAGAACATGTATTTTATTTAATGCAATTATATGAAACTCATCGTCATGATGTGTTAGTCATAGAAACTCAGAAAAAACGTGTCAAATCTCAATACGAAAAATATTTCAAACCACACGTTTTTTCTGAAGGCGATTTAGTTCTCATTTATGAACAAGATCGTGACTTATTAGGGGCTGGTAAATTTGATCCCATGTGGCGTGGCCCTTATATTGTTAAAAGAGTGTTGGAAAAAGGGGCTTACAAGCTGGTAGATTATGATGGAATCCCTTTGGGTGAACCCAGAAATGGGCTTTACCTAAAGAAGTACTATGCTTAAAGAATTTTTTTCATGAGTGCTTTGTATTTTTAGTGTATCATACTCTAGTGTGCTTTTTATCGTTTCTTGTTCTACCTTCAATATGCTTACCTTTTCTTGTTCTTGTCTTCCAGATGTTGACATTCTCACTACCCTATATCGGCTTTGTTTATGGTGCTAGTCACAGTACTCAAAATCTAGCATTTGATGCATGGGCAATCTATGCACCTACAGACGAGTTGATTAGTCTACATGGTATTTGCCTTGGTCATGCAACTAATAATATTTCAGAATACAGTGAAGTTATTGAGTTATTAATTGACTCCATTTCATTTGGCATCCATCATCTAATTGTACGTCTTGATTCGCAACTAGTGGTGTTGCAATTGAGCAACGTTTATTCCACCGATGTCCTACATTGTTACGGGTATACTTGAGAATTTGCCTCTTGGAAAGAAATTTTGATTACATTGAATATCAACACATTCCTATATATCTAAACACATTAATAGAGGCATTGAATAATTATGTTTTATATATACATTTTCACCATTTATAAATCCAAACACACATTTAACAGACAAGTAAGTCGATAGAAGTTTTATATTATAACATCAAAAGTTACAAAAAGTGTGTGTCCTGAGACCAAAATGGTGAAGCACATGGATGCATATACATATGCATCAAGTATATTTCTTGCTATAACAAATGACTTCCCATGATACAAGATGGAGCATTCGACCAATGGAAGTTGACACGCCAACTGTATGGCATTGTTAGCATCGAGGTAACTCATCCACAGTGATGTAAGGGATGTTCATGGTCAATCCCTCAAGGTTGTGTTTGATCTCCTTGATATCCCTACGTGCTACCCCTCTACCTACCACTGCACATATCTATCCATGCCTATGGATAGGATATGATCCTCAAGGATTGAAAGGTGCCACTTCCGCATTGTTGAGAGCACTTGATTAGTCTTAGATACATAAAAAAAAAATCATAATTAAAATACCCAAAAAAACATATAATTTGTTTTTACCTATCTCTCCCCATTGAGAACCCTCAGGTAATTCCAAGTTGGGATATCCATGGAAGTCATTCCCGACATATGCATAGCCCTCAACCATGACAAGATGATACCTTAGCCACTAGAAGAAAGATGGACCATATGTAATGATTGGCATGCCACCATGACATGCCATCAAGTCTAGCCATCTCTTCATTTGAGGATCTTGTGGAGTGGGTATTCCCCATTTCACATGTTGTAGGTGCAAAATGGGGACCCTATCTAGGAATAAGGATACCAAAATAGATCCATACCCGAATTGTTTCAATCGACCGATCCTACACTTTGTCAATTTTTTCTTTGTGTTTTTTAGGAGGCCCTCGCACCAATTGAAAACCCGAGGCTCCATATGCTCGATAATATACTGGAAATGGCTCTGTAAATCCATGTGAGGGTCCACACTCCCTACCATACAATTGATAGTATAGAGGATAGTCCTCAAAGGAAAGACTTGAATATCCTTTATGTAAACTTTGCCACTATGCTTCTTTGTACTGGCTACGCAGTGATGTGCTACATAATAATCCATGGGTTCACCACTGCCTTTGCATCCCGATAGTGACTGTCAAGAGACACAATGAGATAAACCAATAAAGAAGTAGATGTCATTGATTTCTAGGGTGAGTGTATGCACCCCAACATGAAATTCTTTCTCATTAAAATCCCACATACAAACTAAGTGTTCCAATAGCACCAATTGGGCCCTCATGTCCTGCACTTTGAAAATGTTTAGCAAGCCACACTCTCGGAGTGCCATGACAGTGCTCGAATAATTCCTGAAAAATAAATATTCCTCCTCATGCTCTCTTTCCCTCCATTTGATCATGATGACCAATGAAAATCTTCCAAACAAAAATAAAAGATGATTAGGTTCATCAAAATTCCAAAATTGGAAGTTTTCTTAGCTCTCTCTCTCTTTCTAGTTTTTGAGTTGTGGTCATCGCAAGGGCCCTTTTTTCGACAGTGTGGCATAGTTACACCCCAGCTGTAGAACCCCTATTATGATCTAGGATCATCGCAGTTCACGATATGGACGGCCTGCGACTATCTCAGAGCGCAATCTCCCTTGGAAAATTGCCAATAACTCAAAATTTAACCATTAAAATTGAAAAATTTTACCATGAAAAGAGACAGTGGAGGAAGAATACCTACTTCACGGAAGTGGCTTGAGAAATCATCCATTGGGTGTTCCAAAACCATCACTTGAAAATTGGAGGAAAAAGAGGGTTTTTGGCACTAGTTTGGTGAAAATGCAAATGAAATGGTAAATGAACTAGTTTTGACCTATTTTGTTTACTTTTACCATTTTAATTTCAAATTAAATTAATTTTTTAAATATTTTCACCTATGTCATAAACCTAATGAACTTTAGAAAGTGTTCATATTGCAGGTTGAGAGATCTGAAAACTGGACTTTTGATATGGATCACTCCATTTTGGCCATTTTTTCCGTGTTTTTATGATGTATATGTACTTTTAGGGTTTTTCAGGAAAAACTCTAAGCATGGTCTTTATTCTTTCTCATGCTCGTGAAACTATGAGAATGTAATCAAGTAACCTTTTACTGTTTTTTCAGACTCGTAATGGAGATACGAAAAACAGAATCTATGGAGTCTCCTTTAAGCTCTTTTCAAGCTCCCCAAACATGAAAAGATAGTCGAGAGACCTTTTTCTTTTCACGCTTGTAAAAGTATTTGAACAAAACATGTGATGATCGATAGGTTATCTCTTTTTCAGTCTTGTCAGACTATTTTACGAAAAATGACATTTTAGATTTTTCTTTAAGTGTTTTTCAGACTCTCTAAACATGAAAACCCTTGAGTTTTCTTTCTTTGGAATCGTAAAACAAGCATTGAAAGACCCATATGGGACCAAACCACTCCTTCCTAGGGTTCGTTAAAATACTATGAAGGAATCATCCAAAGGATGAGCTTACATTACACGCATATGTTACCCTCCTCAAGCTTGCATAAAAATAAAGAGGTACTCGCTAGAAATGGTGGGCGGGAATTGGGAAAGAAATGTATATCTGTATCTATGTTAGTGGAAGTAAGTCTCTCTTGAACATGACACCCCTCTTCGTCATTGTATCTGGGTTAGGAAATCCATTTGTCTCTTGTTTGACCATCCACAAATCCATCTATTGGGTCCTCCTTGAGTCAATGCTTCTAAGACAATTGTCTTGTGGTTCACATGTTCAAGAGAAGTTCAACCTAAATAATCCTTCTATCAAGTCGGCCATCTGTTGTCCTCAAATATTACCATGTCAACCTTCCCTCAGTCAGTTCTGAATCACTTTATACTATGATCTACTTCAAATCTGTTACATATTTCATGTAATTTATGGGGGATACATTAAGGCCCTCTTGCGACGAGTCTTTTCTTGTCGAATTCAATGCATTATCCATGAATTGGACTTATAAATAATTTAGTACCTTGGAACCTGCATGCCTCAATGGAAGGTCTCCTCGTTTTCAAAAATGGTTTCACATCACTGACCTCTGATTGGAAGATTCCATCAATTGTTTGACTTCAACTCATTAATTCACATTCGTTGGATTGTAATAGAGTACCTTGGTGGTCATTCACATCAATGTTTATTTGCCTCGTACTTGTTAACAATATTCATTAATGACTGGTAATCAAGTGGTTTATACCATGTTTAATTTCGACACATGTAATCACATGGATAGATTCGTACTTCGGGACGATGGAAATGAAGACCCTCGATCTCACCATATCGATCGAAGTTGTGATAGAGTATTCATAAGTCTGTACTGACAAATAGATCCACCATGTATGTCTTGTGGATATGTCTAAATTTGAGATTTTAGAGCATAGATCCACAATGTATTTCTCGTAGATATGTTGAATCACGATGACATGGATCCAGAGTATATGTTTGGTGGCCATGACTCACTTGACACTTATGCTTAGAGTCACTTGTAGTTTGAGTATTGGAATTCCTACCTCAGAAAATGGTATATTATTATGCAGATGCTTGATTGTTTGTAAGCAGGGATAATTTTAGGGGCTAAATTTCTCTCATGGGCTAATTTTCCATGGTTTTTCCAAAAATGAGATTTGCTATTTTAAAAATGATTTGGCTAAATTCTATAGGATAAAATTATTTTACCTTACAAATCGCCAAAATTTTATAAAAACTATATAAAATCCTTAGAAATTTGAATATTTTTACAAAACTATCGCCAATCATTTATAATTGGCATATAGAGGATTAATAAGATTCATCAAGGTTTCTACATTTTAAAATAAATTTCCATCCTTAAAATCATCCTTGTTTGTAGGTTCCTGAATGATGTGCTCCTTGTTCTTGACACAAACATTCTACAATGTATTTCAGATGTCACATGTTCCAACTTCATACTTTGGGGGGAATTATGTTACACATTATTTTGGTCACCCCTGTGATCAATTGACGATATCTGTATGACTCACTTCTATGTTCCCTGAAGCTACTAAATGAGACTTTCTCCATGAGAAATTGAATCATATTTCTTTTCTTAAAAACAATATCAAAGGAGATTGTCACACCTTGCTAAATTCTTGGGGTGTGGCAATGCTTGATCTTCACATGCTACACCAAATTGGACTACGACGTCACCGCATGATGCTTGTGCTTAGGGTGCAATGATGCTCAAACAAGGGAAAAAGGTGAAATTCATGAAATTTTTAGAATGGAATCTTCTAGAAGATTAGGTGTCCTCCAATCGGTTTGGATCTTACTCACTTCTATGATTTAGTGGGATCATCCATCCCTCTTTCACCCTATATAAAGAGGTATCTTTCATGGTAAAGGCTAGGATAGCTTATGTATGAATAATTCTACGGAAGATTGTACTTGTGATAGATTTTCTTTAGCTTTCCATGTCATATTGTGATTACTCTTCATCAAAAACATTGGAGCAAAGGTGTGTGTGTTGAAGAAAAGGGCCATTTTAAGGTACCTTGCAACATCAAGGAATAGGTTGTATTCTCCACTTTCATCAAAATAATGCAGTGATACATTTCTTCCCTATAAAAGTGTCTTCATTTTTATTGTATAACTCCTTGATCTTATACATGGGATTCACTGGAATATATATATCGTTGTTCTCTCACTTTGTTGGTTTGTTCTTCTTAATAGGTTCAATATCCCACAAATCCAAATATGGAGCAAGGACAATACTAACAAGGATCAAATGACGTTTAAAAGGTATGTCATTTGTCCCAATTTGAAATAGTTTATATTACAGTGAAATATAAGGAGAATCTTTTATTTTGGTCTGTTTTGTTCTAATTTCTTATTGAAGTTAGGGAGATTAGTTTTTGTCCGCACTTACTGATTTTTCTGATAACATCCGTTCATCAGGAACATAAAAACTGTTGGGGCATTTGATAGCCGAAATGGCACTACCGTGAATTCACAATGCCCATATATTGTTTTGAATGTTGTCTTGTTGATGTCTTCTTCCTTTATCCTTACTTAATGATATCCTGATATCAAGTCAATATTCAAAAATATTCTCGCACATTTCATTTGATCAAAAAAATCATCAATTCTTGAAAAATGATACCTGTTATTTATGGTAACCTTATTAAGCTTCATGAAATCAATACACATCCTTAAGGTTCCATCCTTCTTATTCACAAAAATAACCGGGGCTCCCTAAGGAAACACACTTAGGCGTATATACCCCTTCTTCAAAATTTGTTCAAGATGCATCTACAACTCTTTTAGTTCTATTCTGCCCATTTTGTAAGGTTTCTTAGACACTCGGGAAGCTCCTGGTATGAAATCAATAGAGAAATCAATGTCTCTCTTTGGTGGAAATCCTGGAATTTCTCTAAAAACATCTTCAAAATCCCTCAAGAACAGATGGTCTTCAATGCTTGCCACTTTGTCTTTTGTTTCCTCCTCCATATGGGATTCAAACATCTAACAACCCTTCCTGAATATCTTCTTCAAATTCATAGTTGAAATCTCTCTAACAACTACAACTCTTGCAATGCCTTGAATATTTCCTTGCTTCCCTTCCTCATCAAGACATGTGATTGTCTTGTTGTAACAATCTAGGACAACATGATATTTATCCAACCAATCCATGCTAATTAGACAGTCATATGAACCCAACGGTATGATGTATACGTCTACCTTTTTGTTAAGTCCATTCATGTCTATAGGTAAAGCTTTAACCAACTCATTGATTTTCCTCTTATCCCCATGGCTAATTGAACCAACCAAGATTTCTTATGCTTACTTCTTTGCAAGTGAAATATTTCAACAATGTTAGCATTTTTGTAACTATGGATAGCTCTAGAATCAATCAAAATTGTTATGGCTTGGTTGTCGATCTTACTTTCCACTTCGATCATGGGGAATTGATACTATGCCTGGTTGATGTCTAAGGCTACGTAAATCCTTAACATGCTTCCTCCCATGTCTTTCACTATTTCAGCCTCTTGAATATTGTAGACAATCCTCATTCTTTCTCCTTTGTGAGGGAAATCCCTATATAAGTGATTTCCCTCACATCCTCAACATTGAACGAGTTGTTTCCTTGGCCTTTTCCCAAATGAATCTACATTATTTTTCTCATTTTTGGTTGACTGACCTTGTTGATTTGCTTGGGAGTTATTTATGAAAAATGGTGTCATTAATCCTTTCTATATTTGATTTTTTTTCCCTTTCACCTTTTCATTCCAATATTTTTGGAATATTGGCCTTCCTTTCCTTTGCTCATAAAGGTTCCTTTATCTCCTTATGGTTTCTTCCAAGGTCCTGGGATTATCATATTGAATCTTGTCACTATAGAAGGAGGGTAACCCACTTAGAAATAATTGAATTTTAACCTTCTCATCTTTTATGAAGTCAACATACTTCAACAATTCAAGGAACTGCTTCTCATATTCCTCCATTGTCATGGTTCCCAACTTGATTTCAAAGAACTCTTTCATTTTTATTTCATAATAATGCTCAGGCAAATATTTCTCCTAGAAATATCCTTTGAACTGCCTCCATGATATCCTCTTCTCATCAAGGTTTTTGGCTTTCTTAAGTTGTTCTCACCACATGGTTTCCTTTCCTTACAAGTGGTAGGTGGCAATTCTAGCTTCTACCCGAGAGGGGTAATCATGAAGATGGAAATATTTATTCATTTCCAACAACCAAGCCTTAGCCTCTTCACCCTTTATATTTTCACCATTGAAGGTAGGTGGCTTGATTTTCTTGAGTTCACTTTGAAATATGTCTACCTCAGTCCTTATTCTTTACCTATGAACATGAGACACACTTGGGTTGCTCCCTGGCCCCTAAATTGCATGAGTTATTCTAGTGGACTGATTTGGAGAATGGTGATAACTTCACATGCTTCTTGACTACCTATCGTTTATGTGTTCATCCCTTCTACTATGGGAACTAGATGTCGATTACTTGTCTAACACTAGATGCTTGTTTGGTGCTAGAATCATCATTAACTTGCTTATGCAATATGTTCAAGATCTAAAGTATATCTTCTTGATCCTTCCTAATCCTTTTATTATTATCTTTGTATCTCTACACTTTCATATGCAGGATTCTCATAGTGACATGTTCTTGCCTATCTCTTCTTCCATTTGACTCTGTCTCGACATTCCCGGTGCTAACATGCAGACCTTTGATTTGTTCCTCATAGTTGTAAGATCCTTGAGCATATTCCATAACTCTAGTCCTCATATAATGACTAAAGTTTATTTTTGTACCTCTAATTCTGCAAGAAATGTGCATGTAATAAATATTGTTTGAACATGTGTATTATAAAACATTGCATTAATTAGTATACATGTTTCCTCATAAATTTATGAAGGACACATTGCATCAATTCACACTATGATTCCCTATATGAATTCCTCTCTGAAATATATTTCCAATGGATGTACTCATGCCCCAATCCGATCTTTGAGATGAAAGTTATGGCTTCTTGAAAAATCCATTTTCACCCTTTTCTGTGCATTTTCTCTACTGGTGCCATTTATTGAAATACCAACTTCTGTCAACAATAGAAGAAAATATGTTAGGAACTGGAGAAACTTCTGTATGAGACATAGATAATAATAACAACATAGAATTCATAACAACCCTCATAATTTCAATCTAATGATCCAGTCGAAAACTACAACAATATGGAATTTACAACTTTGTCCATTTTCTCTCATTTTTTGAAACTTAGAATTTTTAGCAAAACTGGCTATCTCTCAACCTGTGCATTTATGCAAAACTTTCACTAATTTTTTTTTTTCTCTTGATGATTCTATAATAATTTGAGTAAATAAATTTTCCAGTTTTGCGATCTAGGGTCACTTTTCCTTCTCTGAAAATCTCAAAAATCCCCAAAAAGTGGTCCTCAATAGTGGATTTTGGCCTATTTTAGTGTTCCCATTCTAATCCCCATAGGGTTTATTCAATTCCTTCATGGGTGTTTTTTTTCCTACCTTTTAGACACTCCCCAAGAATTTTGGCTTAATCAAGACTTTTGTCAATGATCTTGACCCAGATCTTTAAAAACCACTTATTTTGCAATTTTTGTCAAATCCAAGCAGAATTGGACAAGTCCCCTCTCTGGAGATTTTGTAGACCTCCTCTCTACAGAAAAAACCCATAAGTTTCATCCCAATTTTATGTAATTTTATCTAGTTATGGAAAAAATAAGAAAATGGCTCGAGACTTTTTTTTTGAAACTATGGAACAATTTTGCATATGTGCAATATGCGCCATTGATCTCAGGTTGGAAGCAATATGGGCCATTTATATACTCTCTATCAAATGTCAGCGACCAATTTTATCCTACAGGGAACACAATACTTCCCAAAAATGTCAACCCGACCATCTTCCATAAGCCCAACTCTTCGTCGCCCGACTTCCACACAACTCCAAATCGACCGACCTAGTCATTAGTTGTCAGCCATCTACAACCTTCGTTGGTGAATGGAACTCTCAACAACTTCAATTGACACTTGAATATCGACCCAACACTGTTCAACGATCCCTAATGGTCGTCGAAAATTCTTTCCCAAATTGGCCAACTAGTGGCCCTTGACCAAGTTTTGGGAAATCCTTGGTCAAGTTTGAGATATTTTGGGACTTTGACAACATATCGAAGGTGAAGCACATGATGAAGCAGAGATCGTGGGATTTTGGCCCCTTTTTGGGTCCTTTTTGGGATTGGGGATTATGTAACGGGTATGGGATGTTGGCCCATGGTTTTACCCATGTTTAGGCCTATTTTGTAAAGTATATATAGAAGACTAGGCGATGTAATGAGAGAATATATAAGGGAATAACTAAGTGCTAAAGTTGGATCTGTGTGATCAAGATTGTAAGTGCTCTGTGAATACTGTGAGACTTACAGAGATAAGTTCAAGTCATTGTAAGAGACTGTGGAAGGTTGTCTTCTTAGATCTACTTGGGGAAGGAGGATCTAGCAAGCTGCGCAGATATCCTGTCCTATGCAGAGTAAGGTTTTGAGGCTCTATGCATGTAACATATTGAAGAAGCTAATAAAGAAGAAGATTTGGTGGACGTAGACCCAGGGTGGGGGTGAACCACATATATTTTGTGTTGCTCTGCTTTGTGCAATGTGTTTATGTCTTTATGTCTTTACTTTCTAAGTGCTTTGATATAGATAGATAGATTTGTTTATGATTTATGCTAATGATGTATATGGATTCCAGATATTACCTATGTGAATCTGCTTAGTGCCTGAATCTGTTAGATCTAACCTAATTCTTTGTGATAAGTGCTTAGATACATCAGATCTGGATGAATGATGTGATGCTTTGTTTTATCTGAGAAGGAGAAAATGGTTGAATATTGATGAACCGTTGGTGCTAAGTGCTCTGTTAAGTATTACAATCATAGATCTTTATCTGAGATAAGGTTGTAAACACCTAAGTCCTTCAACCACCCTTGCCTCTACCTCGGGTGAGACTTCATCTACTTCACAAGTGTTGTCGAAAGGGCCAATAGTTAGGGTTTTTTTGGTGCATTGTTGTAGCGTTGAACCCTAGGTCTGCCCCTGTGCCAACACCAACCTGACCATCGATGTTGCGCCTCTTTTGTCAACTAAATGAGCAAAACAGAGGTGCTTACAAGCTTAGTTTGGTTAGCTAAGCAAGACAACAGTAAAGGAAAGGGTTAGAAGAATAAGCATAAAAGACTAAGCTAAGAATTAAACTAGGAAGGGAAAAAACAATTAAACTATTGTGCATAAAGACATAAGAACAAGAAACAAACAAGACTCATGTCACCAATGGAAAGGATTGTATTAGTGAAAATAAAACACCAAAGAGAAAGGGTACTTTGGGTCCCTTCTTCCTCCAAGTGAGGGCTCTTGGACCCCCAAGATTGATCTCTTCTTACAACTTGAAAACTTGAAAGAAATGGTGAAAGAATCTCAAGCTAACCCACTAAAAAGGTGATACGGATTGCCCAAATGGAATGGTTCTAGTATGCTCTTGATGAGAAAAGAGGTTTCCCTAAGAGAATAGCAGCAGCATAACCTTGCAAATGAATTCCTTGAAGATGTAGTGCACCCATGGCCTTGTTTTATAGCACCACTTTGAGGTATTGGGCAACCAGATTTTAGTGTGAAAAGGGGTTGTTTAGAGCACCTTTAGGTCTTTGACCAGCCACCCAGCCGGATCTAGCCAAGATTTGGATGTCAAATCGACTTGGAAGCTGAAACAGAAGTGGGTGGGAGGCCAAACAACATCATAAACATGTCGTTCTCAGGTGTGCATGGATTTTAGTGTCCACAGTCGCGAATCGTGTGCATGTGCGCTTTTCTTGCGTTTCTTTATGGTGCATGTGCATGCGTGGTCTGTATAGTCATAACACATCCTGATTTTATAATTGGTTGGATAGTTTTGGACCTTTTGGAAATGCTTTTTTGGTAATTTTGGTCCATGGGTGATTTAATAGTTGTTTGAAGATGTTGGATTCCTGTAACCATTTGCGGACAAAATTTCAGTGATAACAAATGCCCCCTGATGGATGAGGTTAGGAGCATACAGATAGATGAAATTCATCAATGTTTCTTCTACTGAGAGTATCGTTGTAAGAAAGAGAGATAGTCAGAGTATCAAGAGTGACCCATTGGAGGAAGAAGAGAACTTGTAGGACCCAACCTTTTGCAAGGTGTGGAAAATAAATTCTATACAAGAGAGGCGGGCATGCCCCATGCTCATGTCATGTAACTCAAAAAGGGGTGTTGTATAGTAACTGAAACTGTGTGTTGATGTAGACAACTGCAGCGCCCTCAGGGGCGGTTTTGATAAAGGTAGAGGACAATTCTAATGAGGAACAATACTCTGAACAGTAGGCAATGATACCTGTAAGAAGTATCATAGATTCTATGGGTATTGATAGCCCAACAAAGTTCAGAGGTCTTTGGAAAATATAAAAAACAACTACAATAGTCGCAAAGTAAGACCCACCGTAACATGAGAAAGTGTTGAATTCGAATGTTATGGGGGTCAACGACAACAGAGAGAAATGATGGTTCTCCCTGTGTTTTTCGAGACTCCTCATTGTAAAGGTAATGAGAGTCAAGATACTGTTACCCTTCTGGAAACTGTGCTGATGTTGACAAAAAGGGAGACGTGACTCCAAGAAGAAAAGGGCTTCGTGAAATCCACTAGGTGAGGTTAGGAACTAAGCAGGTACATGGACAAAGTCAAGATGCGTGGAGACTCAAGACTGCCCTTTGTTGGGGATATATGTGAAGTATAAGTGGCCACAACCGTTCAACTAGGTCGAGTGTCAGGGGGACAACGAGACGTGGGATAAGTTGTGTCAAAGGCAGGTCAAAGTGAACAAACTTAGAGAGTAGAGGTAGGTGGCCTGTGGGATACTCGGAGTTTATGGACGATGTCAACAGGAGTAGGTGATAAGGAATGCCCCAACCAAGGGTGACATGGGTTGCGTTTTCCAAGAAGGTCGCCAAAGGTAACGACAAAAGCTATGTAAAATGATGGAAACAATGGCTTAATTACAAAAATAATTAAAAACACAGTGGGGATAATAATGTAGATACAGAAACGGGTTCCCCAGTGTAAGATGGCTTGGCCTGAGGATGGCACAATTTGGTTAAAAAACAAGTGGAGGGTTGGGGCCCCATAGGCGGGTTTCCGTAGTAGGGAAATGTATGGAGGGAAATCTGAAGATGGGAAAACTGACGGTGGATGAAATGGATGGTAAATGATGTTGTGGGAGTGCAGTCAAAATAAAACCATGAGGAAGTGCCCTGGGAGTCTATTGGGTAGGCTAGCAAAATGAGGAGAAGGAGTATGTGGTTGATTCACTACATGATGTAAGACTATCATGACTCCCATCCCTAAAGGTTGAAAACAACATGAGTGTCAAAGTGCCAAGGGGGGCTATGAAGGGGACAACTCATGTGGGGGAGAGTGCTACTGGGTGATAGTACCCAAAATGCAGTGGAGGTGACAGTACTGCAGAGCCAGATATAGGGACCCTAAAGGCCAATTTTAGAGGGTGTGACCAGAGATGCAATTGAGATTCAGAGGGAATGATTACATGCCAGTGTCGATTATATACCTGAAGGGGTCATGCTAGTGTGTGATGACCAAGTACTTGAACACATGAAAACCAAATACCAGACGTGAACAATATCTGAAGATAATCGAACATATAACCGTTTATTTGATAATTTTGAACATGAGCATGCGTACCTGAATGGGGTATGGAAAAATATCTCCCTAGGGGCTAAGGATGAAAAATGGCCCAGGGACTGTCTTGATGTTGATGACCGGGTGCTGATCCCGTGGCTGAAGATGGATCGAAAAATGGACACTCGGAGCTCCCATAATTGAGTCTGGAAGTTTGGAAAAAAGGGCCTATATATAGCTATAGGGCCCACATTGCGACCTCATTTGTATTTGCAGCTATAGTGGTTAGAGAGGATATTGCAGGGTAGATTAAGAGATTCCAGGAGTGCGAGGAAGCCAATATGGGAGGTGCGAGAGTTATGTTAGTGGTCTCATCCTAGTATACAGTAGTTAGGTGTAAATTTTTGGGTAGGACCGTACGGATGTCCGTACGGTGGGTTTTTAGGGTTGTGCCCCCCCAAATGCATGGATGATTGATGCCGACCCACACACAAATGACTGGCTATAATGGGCATAGCCATGCAAGGGGGAGTGCTATTTGGGAAAATAGGCATGCATGGGGTGCGCACCTATCCAAAACACAGTCGTGCATATGTGTGCGACTGTGTTGCTGACAATTTTGCATGAGTGTGCAACTGTGTAGTGAACATGCGTGCATTCGGTGTGCACCTATGGGGTAAATAGGTGCGCATGTGTGTGCACCTGTGGGCAAAATAGTCACAACTTTGAGGCAAAGATGAGGGTGAGAAAACTTGTCTCCCTTTTTTTTTTTTTTTTTTTTTTTTGGGGGGGGGGAGATTTTGGTGTTTTAGTGATGGTTGATCGAGTACTGTATATGTGGATGTAGGTGATCATTTGGGACGATGCTGATCTGTTGCAGAGAGAGGGACTGGGCCCAATTGAGGGAGGATTTGAGGGATGAGGAGATAACAGTTCATGGTGCTTTGGTGGCTTGTGGGCTACTGAAGTTTTTTGAGTGCCCACTACTGAGGGCACAGGAGTATCTGCTGCAATTCTTGATCTCGATGTGGATTCTAGATTTGCAGTGTTTTATTGTGCGTGGGGAGCACTTGGCATTCTCTGCTAAGGAGGATGTCTATTTTCTGACTGGGCTCCCTTTTTGGGGAACCCTATTGCTGGCCAAGTCGGTGGTAGTTGGAGAGGGGCAGTTAGCTACCCTTGCCTGCACATATTGTTTGGGAGAGGATTTCATGTCTGGGTCAGTAGTGAGGATTGGGGCTATGGATGCCCTGGTACATCATTGCATGGCAACAATGGTTGTGAGATTGTATGGGTCACTCGCGACTCAGCGTATCAGTGGTGGCCAGCTGAGGATCATGTAGTAGGCACTAGGGGGTGATCATTTCGCTTGGGGCTTGATTTTGTGCTCCAAGATGGTGGGAAAACTCACCACGTGTTGAGCGAACGACTCAGGGGATTTTGATTTTGGATCTATCCTGGTGACTTGGTTTCTAGAGAGGGTTCTGATGTTGCACCCGAGAGTTTTGTTAGACCCATCGGGAGCGTGAGAGCCATGACTGTGGCGGTGGTCGATGATTTTGGTTCATCATGGGGGTGGGGAGGTTGGCCACTACTTCATGGCCAAGGTTGCACAAGTGTGGTGTCAGATTCTGTAGTATCACTTTTCACTACTGAGGCTTTCAAACCTCTTGCTAACCAATCTGTACATGGACTTTTACATAAAACATACAGAATTGTATAATCACATGTGTAACAACAAAGAGATACATTTTAATTCTCAGAATAAACATATAGTTATTGTTATAATTAGACAATCCATAGCTTTCAACAGTAATTCATTTACACAACAGAAAACATGATAATAGATCCAGTACAGTCATGTTAAAATGTGGTAAAAATATAATTAAACACTTATCTTTTGACAGTGGAGAAATCCACCAACCAAATGCAGGCCTTCCATGAACCTCCCAGCCGTAGACCGCACTGCTCCTCAACTCAACAGTGGGTCACCCCCGAGCTGGGAATGAGCTCCACCCTAGGGCAAGGAATCCAGACTCAGGCTGAGGTTACAGGGAATTCAGTCACACACAACCACCAGGAAGAATGCTCTCCCAAGAATCTCCCATGCTCACTGCCCACAGACCCTCATTCCCCACATGCCTGTTCCACCCCAAGAGAGTGCACCTTCTCTGTCACCTGGACAGTCCTTTGGCTGCCAGTCTCCCTTACCTTGGGTTATAGGAATAGACCAGACCGGAAGTCTCCGGGTTCTATGGCAGCTACAGGGTTCCTTCCAGGAGCTCTCTCCTTCCTCTGCGCACTCTCTCACCTGGAGGGAGTCGCTCAAAGGCCAACAAGCCTCACGCAGTCCAGAACTGCGTGCCAAAACAAACACAGGGAAAATGGACACATGCTTCCCAAGAACCGGTTTAGCAGTCACAGGATGTTCTCACAGTCAAGACTTCAGAATAGGGCTCCACGCACAAGCTCGCTCAGCTTTTCCTGGGAAAACAAAGACTCTTCCCCGAAATTGACATCGACATTTCATTCAAGGAATGCACACACTAGTTTTCTCTTAGAGACAGACTCCACGGCTTTGAACAAGGGTAAACATGCATTCTTCAACACCTAACACAAGCTTCCTCTCTGTAACAGACATACACGAGGTCTCTTGCAGACTGGCTCATACCCATCCTGGTCCTGGCAGTCGGGTCGAATGGAATGTGATCCCCCTCCCCCACGGCTGTTCCTTTCTATTTTATTTGCATGCGTCAGGGTGGACATTTGTCACCCTGGAAACTACATGCGTTCCATCCGCATGCCTCCCTGTACACACCTTTCCTTTTTGCTAGGAACTTAGGATAAAATAATATGCACATGGCTTTTTAGGAAATAATATTAAAATATTATTCCAGGCCTAACCCCCTAGGCTTAGCCCCCTAGGCTCAACACTCAGCCCCTTTCCCACCTTCCAGCCCCTAGTTCCTTGCCCACTCTGTNNTAGTTCCTTGCCCACTCTGTGGACGCTCAGTCCCCCTTCACTCATTCATCATGGTCGGTCTGCACCTGGTGGTGTTTATATTTTATTGATTATTCTGCATACATATAAGTACAACATCAGGCTCCTGGCCTTCAAACACTTAGGCTTCCTGGCCTAACAAACACATAAGCCTTTCGGCTTATACAAAACTTGGCTCACCAGCCTATAGAGCACATTTACAATTCATTGCATATATCATGATCTGTAACGAGGCTCGGCCTTGGGGACACTACAATCCCCCTCCCCTTATTTTTTCATTATCCTCAGTGCAACTTTACATCGCATCTGCAAGTTCTTCAAAATTTTCAAAAAGGTGGGGGTACTCTGCTCGCATAACATCTGCATGCTCCCATGTCACGTCCTTAGGACCATACCAGGTCCACTGGACCTTTACAAGCTCTATAGCTCGATTTCAGAGCTGTTTGCTTTTCCTGTCCAATATGCGTATAGGATGTGCTTGCAGGACACCTTCTGGTTCCACCTGAATCACAGTCCAATTAATAACATGATTAACATCAGGTACATATTTCTTAAGCAGGGAAACATGAAACACATTATATACAGTCATATATGTAGGTAATGCAAGCATGTATGCAACTGGCCCAATCCTTTCTAGGATCTCGAATGGCCCACAAAATCTTGTTTCCAACTTGGCGCAACTTCCCAATTTCAGGGAACTCCTGTTAGTTTTCACTTTCAGGAAAACATGGTCACCCACTTTGAATTCTCTATGGGTTCTGTTACTATCAGCATAACTTTTCTGCCTGTCCTGGGCAGCTTTCAGATTCTATTTAATTTTTATCACTTGATCTTCCATCTCTTTAAGTAGTTCAGGTCCAACTACTACCCTATCAGTTGGATTATCCTAGCTCACTGGAGTGTTGCACTTTCTTCCATAAAGTGATTCGAATGGGCTCATCTTCAGAGATGTATGATACCCATTATTGTAGGTGAATTCTACCAAATGCAGGTAGTCTTCCCACCTTGATGGTTTATCCATCACATACATTCTCAGCATGTCTTCTATTACTCTGTTTACTCTCTCTGTCTGTCCATCAGACTCGAGATGATATGTTGTGCTAAAGTTCAGATTCGTTCTGAATCCTTTGAACAGTCCTTTCCAGAAATTCGAAGTGAATTTTGGGTCCCTATCAGACACAATTGTCTTAGGAATTCCATGCAAGCGTGCAACTTCTTTTAAAAAGATATCAGCAACCTCTGCTGCTTTGTGGGTGGTTTTTAGTGGAATAAAATGGACATCTTTAGTAAGCTTGTCCACCACCACTATGATTGAATCATGTTGCTTGCTTGTTCTGGGCAATCTTGTGATAAAATCCATTGTTACCACGTCCCATTTCCACTCAGGAATAGGTAAAGGCTACAACAAGCCTGCCGGGTGTCTATGCTCAGCCTTAACTTTTTGGCACTCCATACATCTGGCGATGTATTCAACAATTTCTTTCTTCAAACCTGGCCAAAAATAATGGCTTTTGACTGCTGTCACAATCTTTTGATATCCAAGATGTCCAGCATAAGTCACGTTATGCATCTCTTTTAGAATTGCCAGCTTCAATTCTCGGACATTGGGTACATATACTCTGTTTTTGTACAGAAGTAGACCATTAGTTCCCAAGGTGTAACTTTCCTTGGTCTGTGGTCTCTCACACTGCTGTAGCTTTGCTACAAGACTTTTGTACTGCAAATCCGCATTTGCAGCTTCAAGAATTATGTCTTTAATCTCAGTTATGTACATGCTAATGGCTATAGCATGTAATTCGTGCACTTTTCTGCTGAGTGCATCAACCACCTTATTTTCTTTCCCTTTGATATGCTTGATATCAAAGTCATATTCACACAGAAATTCCAACCATCTAATTTGCCTGGCATTTAAGGTTGGCTGATCAAATAAATATTTCAAATCGTTGTGGTCTGTTCTTAATTCGAATTTCTTGCCCATGAGGTAATGTCTCCATTTCCTCAAGGCGTGGATGATTGCTGCCAGCTCTAAATCGTGAGTGGCATAATTCTTCTCATGATCCTTCAACTTTCGGGATTCATAACAAACTACAAATCCCTCTTGGTTGAGAACTCCTCCCAGCCCCTCCTTACACGCATCTGTGCAAACTACATAATCCTTTTTTGGATCTGCAATCCTCAGGATTGAAGCACTAGTGAGTAGTTGCTTCAATCGCTAGAAGATGCTCTCACATTCATCAGTCCACTGGAACTTCTTCCCCTTTCTTTGCAAGGAAGTGATAGAAGGGGCTATCTTTGAGAATCCGGCTATAAACCTCCTATAGTAGCCTACCAGACCCATAAAAGATCTAACTTCCGTCACATTCCTTGGCACTGGCCATTCTCGAATGGCATGTACCTTCTCAGGATCCACAATGATCCCCTCCTCTGATATAATGTGTCCCAAGTAATGGATCTGCTTTTGGTAAAAGGAGCACTTTCTCAGTTTTGCGTACAACTGGCATTCTCTCAACACTTGTAGCATCATTCTGAGGTGTTTTTCATGTTCTTCCTCTATCTTGGAATACACCATGATATCGTCCAAGAAGACTATGACAAACTTGTCCAGATAATTTCTAAACACTCCATTCATTAAGCACATAAAGACAGCAGGCATGTTGGACAATCCAAACGGCACCA
>CBVK0100043716.1:5951-32065 GCA_900067695.1 Picea abies
CATTGGCCAATTCAAAGATATTGTCCTTTGTGATGTTTCCCCCTTGGATTATTTGGATTTTCTGCTAGGGATCCCATACCAAACCCAAAGAAATGATATCTATATGGCCAAATCCCTCTGGTACAAACTTACCAAAGAATTCCACACTTATATCTTAACCGCAACAACAACCAAACCCCCTGCTACCAAAGAACAAATCATTCATGTACATTCAAACCAATGTGTCTCTCTCTATCTGGTGCGCCCAATAACACCAAACAATACCACTCACCTTGTTCCTAAAAAAATCACTCCCCTCCTCCAAGAGTTTGTAGATGTGTTTCAATATTCGATGGGACTCCCCCCCTCCCGACACATTGACCATTCCATTCACCTCATCCCTATATCTGCATTACCTAATGCCCTTACATATCAGTTGGCCCCAACAGAAATAGAGGAAATGGAAAGACAATTGACCAACCTCATCAACTTTGGCCACATCCAACCATCATCTTCTCCCTATGCTTCTGCCACATTTGTCATCCCCAAACGAGATACTTAAGAAATGCGCCTTTTCATAGATTATCGGGCCTTGAACAAAGCCACAGTAAAAAATCGTTACCCCCTGCCTTGGATTGAGGAATTACTTGACACCCTCCATGGAGTTAAGTGGTTTACTAAATTATATTTAACAACTGACTACCATCAAGTTCGAATGAACCCAGATGATGTTTGGAAAACAACTTTCAAGACCAAATTTGGTCTTTTTGAGTCCAAAGTTATGCTCTTCAGCCTCACTAATGCACAAATCACTTTCATGAGGCTCATTAATGACATCTTCAGGTCACATTGGTGTCGATTTGTGGTCATATACATAGATGACATTCTCATCTTCAGCCGGACATGGGACACTGACATGCAACATGTCTGACAAGTTATCCAAATCCTCTGAGAAAACAAGTTACAAGTCAAAGAGAAGAAGTCATATTTTGGTCAGAGTTCAGTTCCCTATCTCGTCTTGGTGGTCAACTCAGAGAGTATTCAACTAGATCCATCTCACATCCAAGCATTGAAGTAGTGGCCACTACCTTCTCCATCTAGGGAGCTCAAAATATTTCTAGGTGGAATCAATTTCTATCCTAAGTTCATTCCCTATTTTTCACAACTTGCTTGTCCTTTGCATCATCTCTCAAATAGTTCTTCTACATTTATCTGGACTAAAGAAGAAATTAGTCACTTTTCTCAGCTCAAAGAAGCCCTCTGCTCATCCCCTATATTACACCTGCCGGACCTCTCCCAACCTTTTTTGATTGAGTCTGATGCCTCACAATATGATATTGGTGACATACTTAAACATGGAGGAAACCCCATTGCTTACCACTTTGAAACCCTGTCTGAGGCAAAGAAAAAGTATAGCACCTATGACAAGGATTTTACAGTCTGGTTCAAGGCCTCAAGAAATGGAGGCATTATTTTATGGGTAAAGAAACAATTCTTCATACAAACCACCATCCTTTGATTTTATTCAACTCTCAGTCGAAGATTTAGGAACAAAGGCACCTTAAATGGGCCTCCTATATTCAACAATTTCACTTGGTCATTAGATATAAGAAAGGCACTTCTAATAAGATGGTTGATCTTCTAAGCTAGCCTCCCACTCCATTTCTCTCAATTCTAGAAGTTCATTGTGCTACCTATGACACATGGAAGGATCAATATGCTACTGACCCCAACTTTCAAGAGATTTAGGTAGCATTGCAAACTCCCACAATGATCAATCAGACCCCCTTCCTAGAATACACTATTCGAGATGGATAAATCTATAAGTTGAATTTGTTATGTGTTCCACACTCAGAGGACCACCTATTGCTCATCAAGGAGGCACATGCTTCAGCCTATCGGGGCCACTTCGATAACACAAAGACCATCCAACATCTGCAACGCCATTTCCATTGGCCTTCCATGCAACCTCAAGTTGAAAAATTTATCAGATCCTGTGAATTATGCTTACAATCCAAGCCATCCAACCATAAGCATGGGTTATATCAACCACTTCCTCTTCCTTCTCTACAGTGGGAGTCAATCTCAATGGACTTCTAACAATCCAAAAGCAACATGATGCAATCTGGGTAGTGTTATGTCACTTCAGCAAAATGGAAATTTGCATCCCATGCACAAAGACTACTACAATAGTACAAACATCAAAACTCTACTTCCAACATGTATGGACCCATTTTGGCCTCCCAAGCACTATCATATCAGACAACGATTATCGCTTCCTCAACACATTTTGGAAGAAAATATGGGTGCTATTGAGGTGCCACATCAATTTTTCTACTGCATTCCATCCTCAAATGGATGGCCAAATAGAGGTTGTCAACTGGGTCTTGGTTCATGCTCTCCGAAATCACTTTGGGTGCAACAAACAATGGGACAATTACTTGCACATTCTACATCATAGCTACAACAAGGAAACACATTCTTCTACAAGGTTTTCACCTTTTGAAGTCTGATTGGGCTTCCAACCAACATATCCAACCGAGCTCCCACTCACTTTGGATTCTCAAGGTACCTTCCATCAACAATAGGAACAACTCTTAGCATAATGGTTTTTGCAACAAATTGCACAATGCCACACTGTAGTAACAATGACACTTAAAGAAACTCAAGAGCATGTCAAGCAATGCCATGGAAAACAAAGGAACTTCATGTCCTTTCAACCAGGGGATCAAGTCTGGTTACACTTGGATAAGAAGTCCTTCAGAGGCCACCATCACAAGATTTTTCCAATAAGATATGACCCATATACCATCCTCAACAAGATTTGAGAAAATGCTCATAGGTTGGATCTACCACCACAACTGGGAATCCAAAATGTTATTAATTTAAATCAGTTGAAGTTGTTTGAGCCTCCCCTCTTGGAAGAACCAATCACCATTACTCATCCAGTGGACAACATTCTGGATTTCCAACTCCCATTGGCCAAAGACATTGTACTGGACACCTAGACCCACTCTACAAGGCACTAGGCATACACTTTGTATCTAGTATCCTGCCAAGGAAAAACTCCAGCTCAGGCAAAGTGGATCACGGTTGAAGTATTTCACAACAATTTTCCTAACCTTCTCATGGAATTTGGGACGCTTCTAGATCTAAACATGGAGGAATTGGGCCAAGGAGGCCACATAGGGGAACACCCACCCGGGGCACACAATTCAGCCAACTAGGCTCGATCCATTTCACATTTTTGATGCTATTTAACTATGCATATGTAAATAAATGGTGCTCTTCCGATCTCACATGCCAAGCAACGCCATGACAAACAAAGGAACTTCATGTCCTTTCAACCAGGGGATCAAGTCTGGTTACACTTGGATAAGAAACCCTTCAAAGGTCACCATCACAAGTTTCTGCCAATAAGATATGACCCATATACCATCCTCAACAAGATTGGAGAAAATGCTTATAGGTTGGATCTGCCACCACAACTAGGAATCTATAATGTTATTAATGTAAATCACTTGAGGTTGTTTGAGCCTCCCCTCTTGGAAGAACCAATCACCATTACTCATCCAGTGGACAACATTCTATATTTCCAACTCCCATTGGCCAAAGACATTGTATTGGACACCCAGACCCACTCTACAAGGCATTGGGCATACACTTTGTATCCAGTATCCCGCCAAGGCCAAACTCCAGCTCAAGCAAAGTGGATCACAGCTGAATTATTGCACAACATTTTTCCTAACCTTCTCATGGAAGCTGGGATGCTTCCATATCTAAACATGGAGGAATTGGGCCAAGGAGGCCACCTAGGGGAACACCCACCTGGGGTGCACAATTCAACCAACTAGGCTCGACCCATTTCACATTTTTGATGTTATTTAACTATGCATATGTAAATAAATGGTTCCCTCAGTATATAAGGTGAATCAGGACTCAAATAAATCATTCATCTTTTGCTGAAGCTATTTGTCTCACTTAATTTTTGTTCTCTAAGTTTATACTTCATGCTTTGTTGTATTTTCGTTTTTGGGTCATTCTTAGGGTTAGTCAATGCACCTTTCTTCATGGCTACACCCTGGGTGCTCTGTTTTTCATTATTTGACATTTGAGAGTGATATTACTCTATTATCTAGCAAATCTGTCAATGGGGAAGTCCATTTCTATGATTTTCTTGAGGCAGACAAGAGGGCACACCAACCTGGGTTTTGCGCCCTTGCTGGTTTTTCCATTGCCGGGATGAAATAAGTGCACCCTCCTCTATGGTTTCACTGATATTTTCCCTTTGATCCCAAAGACTCATACTAATATAGCCCCATCCTCTTGGCTACTCTGAGATCATCCCGACATTGGATCTCCATCACTTGGTTACCCAAACCAATGGTGTGCCCCTGCTAAGATTTGCGCCCCTGTTGAGTTTTTGGTCAATTGTCGAAAAATGGATTGTTTGGTTACCTTCTCCATTAGATATCCTTCTTCGGAAGATAAGTAATCCATGAACTCATGGGTCCTTATAGACAACATATGACACATCATTCTAGGGCCATGCCACATACGTTCAAATTTCCATGTTCCTAAACTATCATGATTTCGGTCATGAACTAGAAACAAGTTGATGTCAGGAACAATATGGGGACAAATAGTCTTAGCAATCTCACAAGATATCATAGTTCTTTGATGATTCCCATCAAGACATATAAAGGTATGAGGCATTCATCATTGGCATGGATTGGAGTGGAGAATTTGGTGGCAAGTTCCAAAAATGAATCCCAGATTCAATTTGGTTGATGTGAGGCAAAAAATACCAAAATAGCTTAAAAGTATAAAGAGAACAAGCTCCTCACCTTTAGAAATATATAAAATAATTAAATATAAACCTCTTCGTTGGGAAAACATCCTTTTACAATCGAACAAATGTGCAAGAATGAGATGAGATGATTATAAAACTAGGTCCCTTTAGTATATATATAGGAGACAAATGATACAATTACAATAAAAGGTAAAGCCAAAAGCATTAATATATCAATGGAAATATAATTCACTATTTAGGGCTTTACACGAGGCTTTGTATATGGCTTAACATGCCCCTTTCCTTCAAACAAGTGTTTTCCTCAACACTTGACTAACTACGGGTGTTTTTGCATGAAAAAATCATCTTCCGGATGGCTCCTCTTCCACTAGTAGGTTCTTCCACTAGTAGGTTCTTCCACTTGATGAGGTACTTAGTAATTGCTCAATTTTGTAGCTACTTAATCTTTATTTCAAGGATTTCTTCTTGCTCTAGTATGATTTTCTCTTCTTAATTAATTTATGGTAAAATAGTTTGAATTGTGATCTTGTCACTGGTTACCTTCTTTAAGAAAGAAACATGCAACACTAGATGTACATGTGAAGATGGAGACAACACCAATTTGTAAGAGATACTTCTAATCCTATGAAACACCTTATATGGACCATACTTTCATAATAATTAATTTCCATACTTTCATAATAATTAATTTAAATAATTATATTAATCGGATTCAATGATTGATTGATAACTTAGTTTATATTGTATAATAAGTTCATAGGAGATATAGAAATGACTTTTTTTTCGAATGTTTATATTCGTCTTCAATAAACATAATTTATATTGATAGAATCACCATATTAGAAGTTAACATTGCACAACCTAATTGTAATAAGGTAGGAAGGTGAATTGAATTCTTTTTTATATAAAAAATAACAATTTTATTAAATCCAAAATTGTAAATTTTACCCAAAAAAATACTCAACCAAATTTGATGAAAAAAAAAACTTCTAAATCTAAAAACATTAAAAAAACTAATCACATATATTTTAAATTGTTAAAATATTTTATAAATACTAAGTATAAAATATATATTACTAGAATAAAATTTAATGGTTATATCAATTATAACTTTTAAAATGAATTGTTTCACATATATTTTTTAAATTGTTAAAATATATTATAAATATTAAGTATAAAATATATATTACTAGAATATAATTTAATGGTTATATAAATTATAAATTTTAAAATGAATTGTTTATTTTCCTTTTTATATTGTTTATTAAAATAATTTAATGTGTTATATAATAAAGATTTTAAAAAATAATTTTTATAGTTATTTTTGAAATTGTAAAAATATATTATAAATATTAAGTATAAAATAGATATTATGAAAATAAAATTTAATAGTTATATACATTATAACTTTATTTTTAATATTTGTATTGTTTATTACTAGCACAGTCGCTAACTTGCGGCTGGTGAACGCCGAAAGACTTACGACGGACGACAGATAAAAAACACTCTCGCGTTAAAAAAAATTTAGTAAAAGTGTCAGGCCCATGCATGAAGAAAACTCTCCACATCTCAACCACCTAACCTCCACTCACAAAGGGATGAAAAATAATTAAACGTGGCAATCATATGATGTTACAGTAACTTCTTAATATGATTAGGTAGATGTTAAAAAGTAAACAGGTTAACTGATGCATTTATAAATGTAAAGAAGTTAACAACAATAAATTTGACCCATTGATTTTGGAGGACGACTAAGAATATGGTGACAACTTATCTCTGAGAAGAGATGTGATGGCTACTCGCATTCACAAGAAGATGATTACAATGAGGATCTGAAGGCCCTTTTACAATAAAAAATATTAAGTATAAAATAGATATTATGAAAATAAAATTTAATAGTTATATACATTATAACTTTATTTTTAATATTTGTATTGTTTATTACTAGCACAGCCGCTAACTTGCGGCTGGTGAACGCCGAAAGACTTACGACGGACGACAGATAAAAAACACTCTCGCGTTAAAAAAAAAATTAGTAAAAGTGTCAGGCCCATGCATGAAGAAAACTCTCCACATCTCAACCACCTAACCTCCACTCACGAAGGGATGAAAAATAATTAAACATGGCAATCATATGATGTTACAGTAACTTCTTAATATGATTAGGTAAATGTTAAAAAGTAAACAGGTTAACTGATGCATTTATAAATGTAAAGAAGTTAACAACAATAAATTTGACCCATTGATTTTGGAGGACGACTAAGAATATGGTGACAACTTATCTCTGAGAAGAGATGTGATGGCTACTCGCATTCACAAGAAGATGATTACAATGAGGATCTGAAGGCCCTTTTACAATAAAAAAGAATGCAAAAAACCCTAGACATCAAAAAACCTAACCCTAGGAGATGAAGTGTCAAAAGTCATGTGGGCTCCGTTTGAGTAAGTTAGTACATCAACTTCCCGAGGTCGTAACTTTTGCATACGATATTTGTTTTAGGTGTATGATAGCCCATTGGAAAGGCATCATCGAGGAGATTCATTTTTTGACTCAATAATGCCTTCAACTATCATGGAGAATCTCTATCTCAAAAAATACTCATTTGGGCCCTCAAAATGGCCCCTAAAATTAAAACTGCTAAAAATAGAAAATTGCCAAAATTGCCCGAAAATTGTTTTGAGCCAGTTGGAAAAGGTGGGTGGACACCGATATCCACTTGGATCAAACCTACCTCCTTAGGAAGAAATGGTATCCATTGCATTGAGTGCCCGGGGGAGAGGGAAAAGTGTTTGTTGAATTTACATCCTAGTGAGTTGCTTGCCTTCCTGGAGACGTCACGCTACTTAGTTTGTGGAAGTTTGTCACGAACCTATTGAGGCTGAGACTATTCAACAAGTTGAGCTACATGAGAGGACAGTGTGCAGAAGGAATATTTGTGCTTTGCTGCAACCTTGTCGACGTAATTCTGTTGGATAGAAGGTACTTGGGGCGAGGTTGTAGTGGTTGCAGTGTCCTTTTGTTCTCCTTTTGAACAGAATGTGAAGAAGCTAAATTTTGCAGTATGAGATACTACCTTACGAACCTGTTTAGGTGAAACAATAATCAAAACTACCTCTAGTATTTTGTAGAGATGACCCCCTAGAGAAACAATGACACTACGAGGTCGAGACTCATAAACAACATGGCGTCTCCACATATATGGTTGGCCCAAGAGAACATCACATACATCCAGTGGGGAAACATGACATAATACCTCATCCTTGAAGAGTTGGATGCGGTATGAAAATCGAAACTGTTGGATGACAAGAAGATCTCATCCTTGGCAAAGCCACCCGATGTTGTATGGTTACGGGTGTGGTGTTGTTGACAATCCCAACTATTTGATGATGTCTACTGAGATGAGGTTATTCTAGATTCCTCTATCAACAATAAAATGTAGTGGGGTCCCCTTCACCCAGATCTGTAAATGAAAAAGGCCCTCCCCCTCTTCAGGATCTATTGGTTCTTCTGTTTGAATTGTTGTGGTCGCCACAATAACAGTGGAGTCTGTGTCGATGATCTGTCCTTTACCAATATTTTTAGAATCAGTTTTTGAATCAGGGTTTGACTCCTTGTCTTTGATCTCGACCAGAAATGTCTATTTTGAGCAACATTCCTCAGTGTTGTGCCAGGGGATTTTGTGGAAATCACACCATTTTATGGTGTCCTTCTTTGTCTTCCCGTGACCCTTGATTTCCTATGGATTGGACTGGTTTTTAGGAGATTGTTTTCTAGGGTTGTCTTTGTCATACTTTGGTTGTTGTGGTGCTTAAATTTCAACTTGATTTTAACAGCATATTGATAAGCAACACTGAATGATGAGATATCCAGAAAATCCATTTTAGTTTGGATGTATCTGTGTAGAGCCCTATGGTATTTCAGAACCAAATGTTGTTTGGAGTCTTTTATATCCAGCTTGGTGTGTAAGGTATGGAAGGTATTGGTGATATCTAAAACTTCTTAGCTCCTCTCTTTCCACAGTGTGGTCCATCTCATGTACTGGTTCTCATAGTTTCCAATAGGGTAATACTATTCATTTATCGCATCCACAAAAAATTCCCAAGTGGGATCGACCCCATATATTCCAGACTCCTTTGTGGAACTCTTCTCCCAGTAATTTTCCCACCATTGTTTGACATGGGGGAGATCCTTAAGGAGTGTGAACATGATCTTTTCTCTGTCAAAAAAATTATGAACAGAGAAATAACCTTCTAACATATTTAGCCATTTATCTAGGGCATCCGCATCTATCTGACATTCAGTTATAGGAATATCAAAATTGACCTGTACCTTAAAATGTGAGGTGCCTCCAAAGTGGTAGATTGATGAAGATGCTCCTAATGCTATCGGGAGGCATTGAAGGATGTGGGAAAAATTCTCCATCATTTCATCCCTCTATTGCGTGAGAGCTTGCTCAAGCAACAGACTTATAGGATCGTCTGCTCGGTTGTTTTTATTTTCTTCCGCCATGGGGGGTTTTTTGGGCATGCAAGAGCGATTGTCTTCAATAGATACAATATTGAGACCCAAATTGCTATACTCGAACCTCGTCGGGGACATGCACTGAAAAACGATCAAGAGCAGCCTGCTCTCATACCACTGATCGGGATTATTTGCTGTACAAAATGACAGCAGAGATATAATAGAGAAATGCATAGAGATATCGTAGACATCCAATAATATAACATAAATGTATCATATATGCAACCATAAACACATATATATAGTAATACACAATTTCTATTAATGAAATAAATGTACAGACACTATAAAAATATAGTGTAAAAGACTCACTAGAATGGTGGCAGCTTATGTCTGAGAAGAGATGTGATGGCTACTCGCATTCGCAAGAAGATGATTACAATGAGGCTCTGAAGGAATTTTTACAATAAACAAGAATTCAAAAAACCCTAGACATCCAAAAACCTAACCCTAGGAGATGAAGCGCCAAAACTCATGTGGGCCCCATTTGGTTAAGTTAGTACATCAACTTCCGAGCATCCTAACTTTTGCATATGATTTTCGTTTTAGGTGTATGATAGTCCATTGGAAATGTATCATTGAGGAGATTCATTTTGGGGGTTCAATCATGCCTTCGGCTATCACTAAGAATCTCTATCTCGAAAAAGCTTCATTTGGGCCCTCAAAATGGCCCCAGAAGTTAAAACTGCTCAAAATAGTAAATTGCCAAAATTGCCCAAAAACTATTTTGAGCCAGTTGGAAAAGGTGGGTGGCCACAGATATCCACCTAGATCAGAAATGGACACCATTTCTTCCTAAGGGGGGAGGATTGATCCAAATGGATGTCGGTGTCCTCCCACCTATTCCAACTGGTTCATTTTAGCAGTTTTTGGCTTTGGCGTTTTTTTTTCCTAGTTTTTGGGTCCCTAACTTGCGGGGCCATTTTGAGGCCGTAAATAATGTTTTTATTGCTCACCATAGTCATAAATTCCCTTTGTTAGATTACATAAAAAATTGTATTCCTCAGATATAACTTTCCAAGGGGTGATCGTGGGCCTAAAAAGGAGATCATATGCAAAAGTTACGACCCCAGGAAGTTGATGTACTAACTTACCCAAACGAGGCCCACATGACTTTTGGTGCTTCATCTCCTAGGGTTAGGTTTTTGGATGTCTATGGTTTTTGACATTCTTGTTGATTGTAAAAATGCCTTCAGAGCCTCATTGTAATAATCTTCTTGCGAATGAGCGCAGCCATGACATCTCTTCTCATAGATAAGACGACATCATTCTAGAAAGCTTGTTTTCCACTGCGTTTTACAGTTTCAACTTATTTCCTTATTGAATAGAAAACCAATTTTACTGTATCTTTGTTATTTTGTGTTAAACATCTTCTAATAATATGTATTCATTTCATTCTTCTCATAAAATCCGGTTCACCAGGCCTATAGAAAATCATAGCACAGGTGCCAAATGTAAAAGGGAATGGTAACTAGGGATCCCATGAAGGGAAGGCACTATTGCACAAGTTACGATGTGAAATAAAAATAAGGAATAATGTCACAACATGGATGGATCCAACCTAAGGAATAATGTTGAAAAACTAATGGTTAATAATGCAAGATCAGAATGAAGGAAAACAATTATTTCTATATGATAGTTTAGAACACATACCTCGAGTTTAGTGATGACCACGATATAAAAAGTGCTAAAGAAAATTTCTCCAAAGTCATATAAGAATTATCAACAACATTATCCTAGAAGTTAATAAATCCAATATAAACCTTCAATAGCAACTTGTGCTTTGTAATACAAAAATTTGAAAACACAATGTAAAATACAATAAGGTACAAAGTACTATACACATAATTCTTCTTTAGGTAGATCCCATTGTGAGGTTCAGGAAAATAATTCCATTTGTAATCCTTGAAATCGTGGGTCCTTATCGACAACATGGCACATCATGCTAGGTCCATGCCACATAGGTTCAAATTTCCATGTTCCTAAACTATCATGAACTTAGTCATTAACTAGAAACAAGTTATTATCAGGAACAAGATGAGGAAAAATAGTCTTAGCAATCTCACAAGATATCATAGCTCCTTGATGATTCCCATCAAGACATCGAAAGGTATGAGGCATTCATTGATGGCATGGATTGGAGTGGAGAATTTGGTGGCAAGTTCCAAAAATGAATCCAAGATTCAATTTGGTTTATGTTAGGAAAGAAATACCAAAATAGCCTAAAAATATAAACAAAAGAAGCTTCTCACCTTGAGAAATATATAAAAGAATTAAATATAAACCTCTTCGAGGGGAAAACCTCCTTTTACAATAGAATAAATGTGCAAGAATGAGATGAGGTGATTATAAAACTAGGTCACTTTAGTATATATATAGGAGACAAATGATAGAATTACAATAAAAAGGTCTAGCCAACAACATTAATATATCAATAGAAATATAATTCAATATTTAGGTCTTTACACAGGGCTTTGTATATGGCTTAACATGCCCCTTGTCTTGAAACTAGTGTTGTCCTCAACACTTGACTAACTACAAGTGTTTCTGCATGAATAACTCATCTTCCCATGTCGCCTCTTCCACTAGTAGGTTCTTCCACTTGATGAGGTACTCATTAATTGCTCAATTTTGCAGCTACTTAATCCTTGTCTCAATGATTGTTTATCATTCTAGTATGACTTTCTCTTCTTTATTAATTTCCTGTAAAATAGTTTGAATTGTGATCTTGTCACTAGTTACCTTCTTTAAGAAAGAAACATGGAACACTCGATGTACATGTGAAAATGGAGACAACTCCAATTTGTAAGAGATACTTCCAATCCTCTGCAACACCTTATATGGACTATACTTTCATAATAATTAATTTAAATAATTATATTAATCGGATTCAATGATTGATAACTTAGTTTATCTTGTAGTCTCCCGTCACTTCCCCTCCACTTCCGGGGGGACAAATCTCTTGAATCTATCGGAAATGACATAGGGAAATTTCTCTGCAATAGCCTTGAAGCTTCCCCAATCAACTCCACCTTTGCCCGGATCTGTGTAGAGATGGACTTCAACAAGGGTTTCCCAGTAGAAATCATCCTCCTCAGAAACAACTACTCTTGGACCCATAAGATCGATTTCGAGAACCTTTGTTTCAGATGCAGGGTATGTTTTGAAACAGGGCACATAGCTCGGAACTGTGAGAATTCATCCGGAAAAAGAAGATCACCCCGAAGCCAAAGGCCCACTTGGTGGACAGGAGCGCAACCAGAGAAGCAAGCTGAAGCAAAGATCCCGCCGTCAGAAGCTGAAGGGGAATCTGTCTCCATCCCCAAAGAACTTGTTAAGGGGGAAGACCCATCAGAAGCAGCTCTACCCAGGTCTTCAAGCCCAACCCAGCAAGCCTCAAGTTGGGCCGATATTGTTGAGGAAGAAGAAGCGCAAGCTCAACCGAAAATTCATAACCAAGGTCAAAGCAATGAATGGCAGCTCGTAACAAAAAAGAAAAAAAATGCCTATCAGCGGAAAGATGTAATGACGCAAAGTCGATCTGGCTCGCTGAAATAGCTATTAACAAGAAGTAATCTGAGTAATGTGGTAACGTATCCACGATTTTGAATTTTGAGTGATAGAATTCACTCTCGATGTAAAGGACCCACTGGTTTGCCACTGTTTTTAATAATATAACCGTTTCTGTCAAAAAAAATTCTTAGTTTATCTTGTATAATAATCTCATAGGAGATATAGAAATGACCTTTTTTCGAATGCTTATATTGACCTTGAATAAAAATCATTTAGATTGATGAAATCACCATATTAGAATCTGACATTGCACAATCTAATTGTAATAAAGTAGTAAGGTGCATTCAATTCATTTTTATATAAAAACAACAATTTTATTAAATCCAAAATTTTAATTTAAAAAAAAAAATACTTAACCAAATTTTGATGAAAAAAAAAAAATCTAAATCTAAAAACATTTAGAGAAAAATAATTACATATATTTGAAATTCTTAAAATATATTATAAATATTAAGTATAAAATAGATATTACGANNTTATTAAAATAATTTAATTATTTTAAATAAATTAAAAAATATTTTTTATAGTTATTTTTTAAATGAAAGTTATTAAAAAATATTTTTTTAATTTATTTTAACGAAATATATAACTTCCTTTCCCATAAGTGTGTCTTATAAAAAAATTAGAAAAGCCCATAGAGCAATAAAATTTCAGACATTATGTGGGTGAACATCTTCGGTTGGCAAACTTTTTGGGTCAATATTGCTTTAAATTGTATTTAATAATAATAATAAAAAAGATTTTTAAGAAGAGATTTAATGACATACTTGTGAGGAGTCACGAGTGATATGTGTTGATTCTTCATGATAATATATTTGTTAGATATGGTTAATATTTATCTCATTTCATTAAAAAAAATTAAGATTGAGGAGGAAATGTTATAATTAGATTTTATATTTACATTTGGATAAGATGGATTAGATTTTATTTTCACATTTAGGTAAGAAGATGGATGGATGCTAATGAATGATATTACTTGATTATATTGTTTAATAGGTCATATTTTATGTTTTTTTTTTCATATTTCGAGGATAAAATATGTAAAAGGGTATTTAAGGTGGTATAAATAGGATAGTGAATGTAATGTGGTCATAATCATGAAATAGATACATTTAGTAATTAATAAATAATAAATAAACTCACTAGGTAGTTAAGATTAAATAATATAATAATAAGAGGTAGTTGGCATAATCCTAGTAAGAAACTATAAATACACATATGTATTTTATATAGAAATCCATGTGTTTTGATAATTTTTCATTTACAATTTGACACCATAGTAAAAGTTAGAAATATGGAGCTTCTTCAGCAAATGAAAGTTGAGGTGTGCACCAATGAGGAAGGCTTCCAAGGTTTGAGGGAGTTATTATGTGGGTGACCATTTTTGGTCGTCAAACTTTTTGGAACAATTATTGCTTTAAAATTTTAAAATTGTATTTAATAATAATAAAAAATAAGATTTTTTAAAAGAGATTTAATGGGAATATATTTGTTCTTTGTTAGTTAGATATGGTTAATATTTATCTCATTTCATTAAAAGAAATGAATATTGAGGAAATGTTACAATTAGATTTTATGTTCACATTTGGGTAAGAAGATGAATGCATGCTAATGCATGATATCACTTGATTATATTGTTTAATAGGTTATATTATATGGATTTTTCCCATATTTCGAGGAAAAAATATGTAAAAGGGTATTTAAGGTGGTATACAAGGAGATAATGAATGTAATGTGGCCATAATCATGAAATAGATCCACTTAGTAGTTGATAAATAATAAATAAACTCACTAAGTAGTTAAGATTAAATAATATAATAATAAGAGGTAGTTGACATAATCCTCTTAAGAAACTATAAATACATATGTATTTTATATAGAAATCCATGTGTTTTGATAATTTTTCATTAGTGATTTGACACCGTAGTAAAAGTTAGAAATATGGAGCTTCTTGAGCATATGAAAGTTGAGGTGCGCACCAATGAGGAAGGCTTCCAAGGTGGTTGGTTTGAAGGAGTTATCCTCGTCATTAACACATATGGCCAACATTGCACATGTGCATCTATATCATATCAAGACTTATTATTTGTTCAAAGTGTGGCCTAGGTGATATAAATAGACTAGGACTAGGACTTATTCTCGAGACTTCAATAGACTTATTATCATATATAAAGTGTGGCCTATATCATGTAAATAGACTTATTATTTGAAGTCTCAAGAATAACCCATCCAAAAGAATTGTTGATAGTGACTAGGACTCATCGTGAGTGATATACTAGGAATCAATTCAATGAAGAAGAAAGGGTAAACCAAGTGGATTTTAAAATCCAAAAATGGATTACAAGGATATAATCTTGATTATTATGAACAAAGAGAGAAAAGGAAAGGAAATTAATTGAAATAGACTATACCAGTAAAAGAAAACATAATGAAGATTTAGGTAACACCAAGGTGTGGGAATTGGTAGACAAATTATAGCAATTGATCTACAAAAACATTTCCCATAAAAATCAAGAACATTTTTTTGAAATCCTACTAATTATTGTTGGATATGTGTTATATTCTTTGCATGACTAGATCTAGTGTCTACATTGTGCTAGGTGTGCAAAGGGGTTGCAAGGGGGTAGATCACCCCTGCATGGATTTTTGGGGGAATCATCCCCTCCTCAGAAAAAGTCCTTGGTTTTTTTGTCCATTTATGGGTGGTTTTTTGACACATGGTTTTTCACCGATGTTTTTCTATTTTTGGTTAAGAAATTAGGGTTGTTGACTAATCCAGGTCATTGAATTAAGGTTTTGGATTCTGTTAGCTCCTATATGTATATTGTATTGTAAACAATGTATGATTGACGCAGACGCCCACCTGGCACGTCTGCTCTCACCAGGACCTTCTCTCCCTTAGGCCCGAAGAGCTAAAATGCTCTTCCAAATCCCTTTCGGGACTTTATCACCCACAAAATTCTCTGTATGACCTCCCTTCTCGAAATCGGGATGTTGGACCTCGCTAGATCGCGAGCCCTGCGCTCACAGAATCGGGTCTCACAAATCCTCGAAACTCGATGGAATACCCACTTCACGCCTTCCTCGTCTCCTATCAGGAATTACCTTATCGGGAAATCAATACTCACACGGTCGTGAGTCACTGCTCTCATGAATCTCCGATTCCCAAATTCTGATGCCACCTGTCCTCTGTGCTGTCGCCTGGATCCCATGCTTTCTGGGTAAATCGGGAAATCATGTTTTGGGAATTCACAATTTCTGTTGCACAGGTCCACAGGACCTTCCAAGTCCCGAACTCCGATATGCGATGCCACCTGCCGTCTGCTCACGACGAGACTCAATCCTCCAACACCTGGACTCCACTAGGTGCTTTTAACCCTGTCGAAAAATCGTGAATGGGAATATCGTGATTCCCGTTGTCAATGTAGACAGGACCTCCAAAACTTCGAACCCCGATGCACGACGACACTTGTCCCCCTATCACACCTTTCGGGGCCCACAAATCTGAATGTCAGGCTATCACGTTTCGTGATATCGCGATTCCTAGGGTGATGATTCCTCTACCCTTAGAAACCCAAAAATTCTGAACTCCGATTTCACTGGATCCTCGGACATGCGTCCTGCGAATCAACGGCTCCAATCGCATCAGGGAATCTCCAATCGCGATTTCAACGTGCAAAGTCCCTGTCTACAGAATCTCAATTCTCCGATGAGTCGAGTTCCGATGATCACCCGGGCTCCTCCCCTGCACGCCAAGACTTAACCCGTGTGCAACTTTCCCATATCTGATGGTTGTCGAGACTTTGCTACTTCCGCTATGGATCCTGACCGTCGATTCCTCTTCCTAGAGGATTTCTTTGAAATGGCTACGTCTTTCTTCTCAAGACTTACTCTCCAAGCCTGCACCTGTAAATTTTCCTTTACCCTTCTTCAATCAAACTTCCTGTGCTTTATTTCAATGATATCACGAAGGTGTTGTACCTTATGATCTTTCTTCCACTCTGACTCCTTCATATGGATTCGTGCGTTCACTCCTTGCACTTCGACATTCAACAACTTCTCAATTGTTGAATCCTTCAGACTCTGTGTAACTCCTACAGCAGCAATATTTAGCTTCCTTTTCTGAAATTAACAACTGAGATCTCTGATTCCACCTGTGCACTCTTTGCGCGGCTTCAAAAACAACCCAAATCAACTTCTGGGCAAATAAGAACAAAAGTTAGACTATCGATCCCTCATCAACGCACTCCTTGCAGATGAATTCCACTGCACTCTTTGCAGGAATCTCCTGGCTCAGATAGAGAAATAATTGAAACTTATTCCCTCTCAGACTTCAGTTTAACCGCTGAAATCATATGCACAACATATACAAAGCAAATGCATAACCAATAGCAAACATTCATGAGTACATAAACAATCTACACATAGAAAACAACACCAGCCATGAGTTTGAATCAAAGACTCTCTTCTATTAATTCAAATCTGTACATGGGTGTTATTCATAAAATTCTTTGCTAGCTCTTCTCTTCTGAATGCTTCTGAATAATGTTACAATGATTCAACGAGGGTGTCTATATCCATTTTCCCTCTCAGACTCTAAAACTGTCTAATCTATACTTAAACATCTATCTACCTGCATTAAATCTATTAAATGCCTCCTATCTATTTCAGACAAGAGCGTATGGATCGAGGTCTGTTACAACATACAAAAGGCGCTCCTTCATAAAGGATCATTTAAAACTTGCGCTACAATCCCCAAAGCACTTTAAAAATTTGGGTTTGCTTATCCAGTTGATCTCCGCTTGATGTGATGGCTCACTTGTTGAGTTGGCGATGCTCCTGCATCATACTCCTCGGCTTGAAAACTTTCATGGGCTCCTGTCCATGAGATCCTGCATGGTCTGTCCATGCTTTTGAATGACTGCTTCTGTCTCCCAGCTGGCATCCTCCACTGGGTGATTCTTCCATTTCACTAGATACTCGAAGTATTGCTTCCGTCTGGTTCTTTTGCTGACTCTTCTGTCAAGTATCTGCTCCATCTGTGGCTTTTCTTGAATCGACATCTACTTCTGCCACTGGATTTCTGGTTTTTCTTCACTTCCAGCTCCTACTTCCTCAGCCTTATATGGATATAAGTCTGAAATATTGAATGTCGGAGATATTCTGATCTCATCCGACAATTCAATTTCATAAGCATTTTCTCCCAACTTCTTCAGGACTCTGCATGGCCCAATTTTCTTCATTTTGAGCTTGTTGTATGTGCCCCTTGGGAACCTTTCCTTTTTCAGATGTGCCAGAACTAGATATCCAAATTTGAACTGAAGTTGTCTCTGATGCTGATCCGCTCTGCGCTTATATTGTTGGTTCGACTCCAGCAATCGCTGCTTCACCCCACTATGAAGTTCTTCTATCACCTCTATGAATTCTTCAGCGCTTGCACTCTTTGTCATTATCTGGTCTAAATCCCTCAGTTCAGATACTCCTTTTGGCTATCTTCCATATATAATTTCAAATGAAATTTTACCCATGCTTCTGTTCACTGAGTCGTTGTAAGCAAACTCTACCTGTGGCAACACATTATCCCAGCTGATGTGGTGCTCCGTCACTAGGCTTCTTAACAAATCTCCCAAACTCCTATTTACAATCTCTATTTGCCCATCCGTCTGAGGATGATAGGCTGAAATAAACATTAAGTTAGTTCCCATTTTCTTCCACAGTGTCCTCCATAAATGTCCAATGAACTTCATATCTCTGTCCGATACTATGCTTCTGGGTAAACCATGAAGTCTAACAATCTCCTTGAAGAACAAATTCGCGATATGAGTCGCATCGCTAGTCTTCTGGCATGGAATAAAATGTGCCATTTTGGAAAACCTGTCAACCACCACAAATATTGAATCATGTCCTCTTTGCATCCTCGGTAATCCCAATACGAAATCCATGCTGATTTCATCCCACGACCTCTCAGGTATGGGTAATGATTGGTAGAATCCCGCATTTTGCTTTCTACCCTTCGAATGCTGGCAAATTATATACCTGTCAACAAAATTATTGACATCTATTCGCATCTTCGGCTAGAATTATGCTTTGCTCAGCTTTGCAAATGTCTTGTCATGGCCAAAATGCCCTGCTAATCCACCACTGTGCTTCTCTTTTAGCAGATTCTCCGTCATGGAGCAATTTGGAATGCATAACTGATTTCCCCTGAACAACAGTCCATTCTGGATCATGTAATATATCCATGGGGTTCTATCTCTAAGAATTGGATTCTCAGCTGCCTCGTATGCCTCTACAAAATCTGCATCACTTGCATACATGTCCTTAATATTTTCAAAGCCCAACGTCTTGACCCGGAACTCTTATAGAAACAAACACTTCTTACTCAAAGCATCAGCCACTTTGTTAGCAGTCCCTGAAATGTGTTTAATTACAAATGTAAAATTTTGCATATACTCTACCCATTTAACATGTTTCTGATTCAGCTTCTCTTACTGAGTCACAAACTGTAATGCATGATTATCACTATACAGTACAAACTCTTTTGGGATCAGATAGTGCCTCCACTTCTTCAGTTCTTGTATGATAGCATAAAACTCTTTATCATACGTGGAGTACTTCACCTTTGCCTCATCCATATTCTCGCTAAAGTATGTAATTGGTCTATCCTCCTGGCTCAAGACCGCTCCTATGGCAAAGCCACTTGCATCACATTTGACTTGGAATACCTTTGCAAAATCCGGCAACACCAAAACTGGTTGTTCAGTGATCTTTCGCTTCAACAGATTGAAGCTCTTCTCTGCCTCTTTAGTCCAATGAAAAGACTTATGTCTCTTCTTGACTGTGTCCATCATTGCTGCACTAATTCCACTGAAGTTCCTAATGAATTTTCTGTAGAAACTTGCCAATCGGTGGAAACTTCTCACCTCAAAAATATTTCTTGGTGATGGACAATTTTTAATTACCTCCACTTTACTTGGATCCATCTTCAATTCATTCGCCGAAATGATGAACCCCAAATAAATGAGTTCTTTCTTCATAAATGAAGACTTCCTCACATTGATCAACAACATCTCTTGTTGTAGCTTCCTCATTACTGCAGCTAAATGCTTCAGATGTTCTTCTTTTGTTTTGCTAAAAATCAATATGTCATCTAAATAAACAATGACAAACTTACCAATGAATTCCTTCAGCACTTCATTCATCAACCTCATGAATGTACTCGGTGCATTCTTCAAACCAAACAGCATGACTAGCCATTCATACAATCCTTTGTTGGTTTTGAACGTTGTCTTCCATTCATCGCCTTCCCTCATGCAAATCTGATAGTATCCGCTTTTCAAATCAACCTTTGAAAAAAATTCTGCTCCACTGAGACAGTCCATCAAGTCATCCATCCGTGGCAATGGAAACGTGTATCTGATGGTTATCTTGTTAATGGCTCTGGAATCAGTGCACATTCTCCAACCTCCATCCTTCTTTGGACTCAGTACGGTTGGAACGACACACGGACTTAGACTCTCCCTGACCAATCCTTTATCCAGCAGTTCCTATACCTACCTTTTGACCTCCTCATTCTCCTGCGGCATCAACCTGTACGCTGCTTTGTTCGGAAAACTAGCTCCTGATATGAGGTCTATATGATGAATCATGCTCCTCATCGGCCGCAACGAATGAGGTAATTTGTCCACCACAATATCAGCGAACTCTTCCAACAGTTCCTGAATTTCCTCCGGCAAATCATCCACTCTTGTGTTGGTCAAAAAAACTCTCGGATTTCTGACCACAAAGAATTGTGGATCTTCCTTGTTCTTTACTTCTGTCAGAAGTTTCTTCCCACTCATGAGAAGTACCCTGCTGTTTACTTCTGGTTTCACCCCCTTATCTTTTATCGGAAGTAACATGTGTGTTCTCCCATTATTTTCCAAAGTATACGTATTCATTTTCCCATCATGAATTATGTTTCTGTCATATTGCCATGGTCTGCCTAGCAATAAATGACATACATCCATAGGAATAACATCAAAAAGAATTTTATCATTGTATCCTCCTATCTTGATGTCAACTAAGCATTGTTTAGTGACACTCGCCTGATGTCCCTTCTGTAGCCATGAAACTTTATATGGACTTAGGTGATCAATCGTCTCCAGCTCTAGTTTCTCCACCATCTCGGTCGAAACAAGATTGTTGGTGCTTCCACTGTCCACAATGACCTTGCATTTCCTGTCTTTGGTCTTGCATGCGGTTCTGAACAGTCTGCTTCTCTGAGTTATGTCCTCCACCTCTTTCTTAGGTGTTAAGAGAACCATACACATCATCAGTGACCTTCCGTCTTCTATGTCTTCTTCGTCAGCATCTCACCTATGTGCCTCAGCGATGTGAGCTTCTCCTTTATCTGTCTTCCTATCTGGACAATCAGCTGCCTTGTGCCAATTCTTCCCACATGTGTAGCATGTGATGATTCCTCCTCTCCCTCTTCCTTGACCTCTGGTATGAGGAAAAGTATTGTTATCAGCGTATCCTCCGCTCTGTTATGCCTGCTGCCTTTGTTGTTCAGCATGCTGGCCTCGCTGTGAACTTCCACCTCTTTCCATTCTGTTATGAGGTTTCTTCTAGTCATCCTTAGATTTATGGAACTTATATTGGGTAACTGACTTTCCTCTCAGCTAGCTCCTACCTCTGCCTCGCTATGCTGGCTTACGACTTAGCTTCTCTTCGGCCTTCAGAGCCATCTGGTAAGCATCCTCCACTGTTTGGATGGTTTCCATACTTAATTCATCCTGAACTTCATACCTTAGGCCATTTATATACCTGGCCACTTTTTCATCATCGCTCTCCCGATGACCTGCTCTGATATTGAGCTTATAAAATTCTTCCGTGTACTCCTTCACCGTCATCAACTTCTATCTCAGGTTCTGTATTCTCCTGAACAATGTGATCTGATAATCCCTTGGGATGAACTTTTCCTTCATCTTTGCAATCATTCGATCCTAGCTTTTGATCTTTTGCTTGCCTTTGGAAAGTCTATCTGCCTGAAGCTCATCCCACCATAATGTTGCATGTCCTTTCAACTTTGTGACAGCATGCCTTACGTTTTTATCCTCTTCGATGTCTTCATAATCGAAGTAGGTGTCAAGAGCTCTAATCCAGTCCAACAGATCTTCTGCATCCAGACTTCCCTCATAGACTGGAATGCCCATTTTTTTCTTTGAACTCATCCAGGCGATAGCTTTAATCAATCACTCATTGGCTGCATATTCGGTTGCAACTTCTCCTTGTTGTTCGGCTTCAACTTCGCCTTCAGAGTCACTTAGATCTCCAACATTTTCTATGCGTCTCTGTGCTGCTTCCATGTCTTCCAATCTCACTCTGAGATCGCGTATCTGCCTTTCCATCTCTGGATTCCCTACTGGCCTACCTCTTCTTCGCATATACATGTCCTCTGGATCTGGCGATTATCTTTCCCTTCTCGGCGGCATGGTGAATTCTTCTTCCTTCTCTCTCTGTCACAGAAAACATAGATTTTCTCGCTTTGATACCACTTGACATAAACGCCCACCCAGTACGTCCGCTCTCACAAGGACCTTCTCTCCCTTAGGCCCAAAGAGCTAAAATACTCTTCCAAATCCCTTTCGGGACTTTATCACCCACAGAATGATCTATATAAACTCCCTTCTCAAAATTGGGAAGTCGAACCTCGCTAGATCGCGAGCCCTACGCTCACGGAATTGGGTCTCACAAATCCCCGCAACTCGATGGAATACCCACTTCACACCTTCCTTGTCTCCTATCGGGAATTACCCTATTGGGAAATCAGTACTCACATGGTCATGAGTCACTGCTCTCACGAATCTTCGATTCTTGAATTTCGATGCCACCTATCCTCTGCGTTGTTGCCTGGACCCCACACTTTCCGGGTAAATCGGGAAATCGCATTTTGGGAATTCGCAATTTCTATTGCACCGATCCACAGGACCTTCCAAGTCCCGAACTTCGATATGCAATGCCACTTGTCGTCTGCTCACGACGAGACTCAATCCTCTGACACCTGGACTCCACTAGGTACTTTTAACCCTGTCGGGAAATCATGAATCGGAATATCGCGATTCCCATTGTCAATGTACACAGGACCTCCAAAACTCTGAACCCCGATGCACGATGACACTTGTCCCCCTATCACACCTTCTAGGGCCCACAACTCTGACTGTCGGGCTATTGCGTTTTGCAATATCGCGATTCCTGGGGTGATGATTCCTCTGCCCTCAGAAACCCCGAAATGCCTAACTCCGATTTCACTAGATCAAAGAACATGCGTCCTACGGATCAACGGCTCCGATCGTGCCAGGGAATCGCCTATAGCGATTTCAACGTGAAAAGTCCCTGTCTCCGGAATCCTGATTCTCCGATGAGCCGAGTTCCGATGATCACCCGGGCTCCTCCCTTGCACGCCAAGACTTAACCCGTGTGCAACTTTTCTAGATCTGATGGCTGTTAGGACTTCGCTGCTTCCGCTATGGATCCTGACCATCGATTCCTCTTCCTAGAGGATTTCTTTGAAATGGCTACGTCTTTCTTCTCAAGACTTACTCTCCAACCCTGCACCTGTAAATCCGCCTTTACCCTTCTTCAATCAAACTTCCTGTGCTTTATTTCAATGATATCACAAAGGTGCTGTACCTTCTGAGATTTCTTCCACTCTGACTCCTTTAGATGGATTCATGCGTTCACTCCTTGCACTTCGGCATTCAACAACTTCTCAATTGTTGAATCCTTCAGACTCTACGCAACTCCTGCAGCAGCAGTCTTTAGCTTCCTTTTCTCATATTACCAACGGAGATCTCTAATTCCACCTATGCACTCCTTGCACGGCTTCAACAACAACTCAAATCAACTTCTGGGCAAATAATAAAAAAATTTATACTATCGATCCCTCATCAATGCACTCCTTGTAGATGAATTCCACTGCACTCTTTGCAGGAATCTTCTCGCTCAGATAGAGAAACAGTTGAAACTTATTCCCTCTCAGACTTCAGTTTAACCCTTGAAATCATATGCACAGCATATACAAAGAAAATTCATAACCAGTAGCAAACATTCATCAGTACATAAACAATCTACACAGAGAAAACAATACCAGCCATGAGTTTGAATCAAAGACTCTCTTCTATTAATTCAAATATGTACATGGGTGTTCTTCATACAATTCTCTGCTAGCTCTTCTCTTATGAATGCTTCTGAATAATGTTACAATGATACAACAAGGGTGTCTACATCCATTTTCCCTCTCAGACTCTAAAACTGTTTAATCTAGACTTAAATATCTATCTACCTACATTAAATCTATTAAATGCCTCCTATCTATTTCAGACAAGAGCGTATGGCTCGAGGTCTGTTACAACATACAAAAGGCGCTCCTTCATAAAGGATCATTTAAAACTTGCGCTACAATCCCCAAAGAACTTTAAAAATTTGGGTTTGCTTATCCATTTGATCTTCGCTTGATGTGTTGGTTCGCTTGCTGAGTTGGCGATACTCCTGCATCAATGATGCAGAAATGAATATAAAATATGTTGGTTTTCCCGATTTGGGTTTCTAGGGGAAAAATATCTATGTAATGTGTGTATTTTCCATTGTATATTTTCTATTCTTTTATTGAAAATATGTTTGCAGTAAAATATTTTATTTTTGTAAATAAAAGAGCACTATATTGATATTCAGATATTTACGTGTCAATACAAAAACTAGAGTTTTCCACCTGCCCCGCCACAACAAGGAAACCAGGATAGATGGCCATCAGATTCAAGTGTGTCTATGACTGTAATTGAAATTGTTTATGAAAAAAAATATTAAAATGTTCTATCGTGTACTGGCCATGGTCGAATTCCTTACAAAGCTTGACAGATAATTCTAATTCTCCACAAAATTGACTAAAGAAAAATAAAACCATAAAACCTGAGAGAGCTAGCTTGGGATCGGTCATCCTTGGGAATTGTAGGCTAGGATAAAAACTTGTCCATGAGTTGGACATCGTTTACTAGCTAGAGAAGACATCATTGCATCGATCAGGAGGTCCAAGCGTTGTCCCAAGAAATTATGAATTTGGGCCTAGTCATCCATTTTTTGTCGCAGCTTGAAGATGAGATGAAGGTACCCCTCCATAAATTGAATTGGTGTGGGTAGAGGCGGTTCCTCTATCATGTATGCATCCATTTCTTACACTACATCTGCAACATCCTCTACATCCAATGTGTCCCGTTATGCATCCACCGCTCCCATTGTTGTCAAGGGATCACCTAGCCAACTGGGGGGAATCTCTTCCTCCAACGCATAGGAATCAGTGCCAAAGAAATGGTATGGAGAGTAGGCTCTTGGAGGGTAAATTTCAGGGCTACATCTGGGTGGAGGGGAAGAATTCTTGGGAGGAGAAACTTCTTCCATGAAAGGGATGCTACAAGGGTCATTGGTGGGAATTGGGGTGGGGAGCTGGTTTGTTTGCAGTAAAATATTGTACAAGGTTAAGATGTATAATTATTAACTAAGGGGATAAATTTGATCCACAAACAAAGCATATACAAAAGATCAAACTTTAATTTAATTTATTTGTAAAGAGTTAAGCCAAAATAGTGGGATTTAATTTATTTGTAAAGAGTTAAACCAAAAAGTGGGATTTAGTTTCGGCACATGATGAATTAGCATAAAATAGTTTTGTAAATAACTTGATAGGAAAACATCATTTGTAACTATGTATGGAAATAATCTAAGAGGTGTTGCCAACTTGGTTGTTTTTCTACTAGTGATGAGAAGTGACAAAATATGGATTCTTTCATATAACCAAGATATAGCCAAAATTGAAAACATGTGAAGGGTTTATATGTATAAACAAAAAATAAATATTCCAAATATTCTTCTTTGTTGGCAAGATATAAAACAAGGGAGATAGTTGAAAAGCAACTAGTTCCTACGTAGTTCAATAAAACATTTGGAACTCTGCCTAATTAATGAAACATTTGGAACTCTATTTGCATGTAGTTCAATCATATTTGGAACTTTTCCTAGTTCAATGAAACATTTGGAAATATGTTTGGATGAAAGTCCATAGTTTAATGTGCCTTGTCATAAAGTATGTGGTAGTTATGGTAATTTCGTCTCATGAAAATTTCAAATTATTGTGAAAATCAAGTAATATCTCAATCCAACATTGCAATATATATATATATATATATATATATA
>CBVK0100043717.1:0-32064 GCA_900067695.1 Picea abies
GCTCTTCCGATCTCACTGCTTGACTCGTTCCTTAATAGTGGTTTCATGAGGATCTTGCCCCCCGATATCACTGATATGAATAAGGACTGAGGAATGTGCACTTTTTGTTAAGTTTCATAAACTTTAGTATTTTTATCAACAAATGTATCCACAAATATTTCACTAGGTCACATATTGCTACCTTATGATACTTTTAAGACACATTTGTATGAAACCTTTAATGATAACATTGTGTCTGCAATCAATGGCTAGAACATTGTTATGATCACCATATTTCTAAATGGAACAAATGACGTATCCATAAGACTTTAAAAGATATCATTAATAGGTAATCAAAATCCTAATATGAAAAAGACTTTAAAAGATATCATTAATAGGTAATCAAAATCCTAATATGAAAACATGAGGAATTAATTAAAGTTAGTGCAAGTTAATTAGCAATAACCTTAATAGTGATTAAGATAAGTAAATAAAAATATACAAGCCTTTCTATTTAATTAGCAATCATCTTAATAATGATTAAGATAAATAAATAAAAAATATACAAATATAAAACATAAATTTTCACAAAATTATTATTTTTTAAAATCAAATATTATAATATAAAAATATCTATATTATATTAATAGTCCAAATCATCAAATAGCTTATCCCTTTTCTTGCTTGTCTCCTTCTTCCCCTCCTTCCTCTTGGTTTACTTTGTCTCCTCCTCCTCCCTTGGGTGAATTGTGCCTACTCTCCTCTGAGGCATTGTCCTTCTCACCGCTTTCTATGTTCTACACTTCCTCCTTTTTCTTCTTTTTCCTTGCACTGCTCTGTCCATCATACTCAATCTGAGTGACCAAAGGAATTTCGATGATTTCAGGGTCGGAGAGTTCTGTATCTTCGACTGGTAAATGGAATTCGGCTGGCCATTCCTTAGTGATCTCTTCCATGTCTTCCTCGGTCAAATTATAGTACGACTGCAACTCCTCCTTACTTTCATCCTTATTCGTAGTGATGTAGATGAGGTGTCGGTCTGCATGGAACTTCGCGAACGATATGTACTAATGGAGTGTATTCGGTGTCATTCGGGGGAATGATTCAATGGCGTGCATCAACTGTAGGTACTAGGCACGGAACACTGTGTTCGATTTCCACTGCTTCACGATATCGTTTGTGTACCACAAGGTGGTGACCTGTGCAACCAATAGTTTTGATGGCTCAAATTTTGCGAAGGATGCTCCTTCTGGCATTTTCCAGGCAACAAATGCGATTAAAATCAATAACCAACTGAAGTGAAACTCTTACCCTTGGTCTTGTGCTTCACGATATTCCTTCTCCTACTCATTGACGAGGAAAATCACCTAGTTCATCTATATTCCTTTGACACAGTTCCCTACGAGGTCGACTACGAATCCTATGACCTCTGTCAGATGGTTCTTTCTGATGAGCTTGCGAGCGATAATCTGACAAGCGAGGCGCACTGCACCATCCTGGATGGAGGCTACCTTGTAGCCTCACTTTCCCTTATCTACATCGCCATAGGCTTCCTTTACACGCTGTGCTAGGGAGTGATCTGCAACCTTCCCTGGGTAGAACTGTTGAGGGTCCGGTCACTATGTGCTTAGTCCTATAATGAGGTGGATCAACATCGGATCCACAGTGACACACCTTTCCAACCATAGATACCATCCATGGTATCATGACAGGAGGAATTTAATGCAAGCATTAACCTCTTGATGTTGGTCGAAGTGGGGGATCTTCATTACGTTTAGGATCATGGATCATGCGATCTCCTTAATCTGTGGTTGGGAGACTATCTTGGGCTTCTTCCCAGTCATCTTCATCAGGTACCTATGTGGCACAAGCATCGCATAGTTCTTACGGTCTCCGAGGTTGAAGTCATTGATCTTGAGAGTTCGGATCAGTCCCAATTGAGGTCCAACTGCATGTATCCCCTTCAGGAGGTATGAAGTGATCAATGTGTATTCAAAATCACACGAGATATTGTCGCGGTTCACCGCGACAGCCAGAGGTGGTATGTACTCCAACAAAACCAACGGGATCTGCTTCAGGTTAGGTAGATCATCGTGATGCTTACTTCTTTTCTCAATCGTAGTTCGGATATACCGACGTGCAGTCGAGGGATATTCTTGCAATCCTCCAGTCGACGATGCTTGTATTCCTATAGACATGACTTTCTCAGCCATGAGATCCACAAGAATTTCCTCCATAGACTTCTCTACTGTGCTACATTCGCTCGACATTCACACATGTAATAAAATGAATTGGGTAGGCGAATGGACAGACAAGGTAATCAAACAGACGATGAGGTCTATACAACACAATGTGGTATGCAATCAATTCTCTATTAGTTCAGATATCTCAATTTTCAAAACGTGGTCTCGACGCAGCGTCTAACAAGTTAAATAAACAATGTCGTAAAATATTCCTCTAATGGGTAAGAATGCCTCAATCAATACGATTTGGGCCATTGTGGCATGGTCCCAATGGTCCAACGACGATATTTCCGACAATAACTATGTTTCTAGTCGTTCTGGAGCATTGTTCTAATAGTCGGGACGCCTCCAACGGTCATATAGCTTCGTCATGGCGAAGTTCCATTCTGCGCGATTCTGTTATTCTGACAAGGTTCAAGTTCTGCAAGCCTGCCTTTTGTGAAGTCTTTACTGGAACTTCTTGCAGTTTTTCTAACTTTGGCTTCTTCTTACTGAGCTTTCTTGCCCTCTTTCCTGTGATCTGAGTTCTTGTATTCCTCTTTCCATTCTTATTCTTACTTTCTCTTAGCCTAGTAGCTTCGCACTGTTGATGTTCTTCCAAAGGGTGCAAAGGTAGTACCTCTTCTCTTATTAACTCTAGGGTAGGTATTCTTCTCTTATCCTTCAAACCTTCCAGTGTTCTTTCAACTTCAACAACTACTTCTCTTGCCTTTTGTTGCTTCGAATTATCCTCTTGTTCTTCTATTAAGCACTCTATTTTTCTAATTATGAAGTCTCTTTTTAATCCAAGTATTTCCTAACAAACGTGAAAAAAGGTCATTGTTCTCAACAAAATTAATGACTTCAAATTATTCTTTAGTTGATGTTTCATGGGCAATAATAGGTATACTAGTAACTCTTCCACATAGGTTTATTATATTTCCTTTAAACAAGCCTATCCTTCCCAATGAAGGTACCATGGCAGGCTTACCCAAAATTTCCCAAGTGCTTTCTGGCATAATATTCACATGTGTTTCTTCATCCAATACACATTCTATGTCGAAGTATCATATTCTTGTTTCTATGCATTGCTTCTCTTTTAAGATATCTGGTAACTTGATGTCTCGGTGATCATTCAGTGTTTCTTTCAGCTGTAATAACATAGTCTCTAATTCTTTATGGTTCTTTAACATACCCTTAGCTTCTTGACCTTCTTCATAGTTTTCTTGTCTCATGTTCATCTTTTCAACTTTGGCAATCATTCTAGGGCAATCCTCAACCTCATGACCAATAGCTTTACAACAAAGACAAATAGGACCTACACCAGGGCATTCCTTACCAAGATGTCCCAGTCTTCTGTAATTATAACATAGTGTCAATCCTCTCTTTCTTTTAAACGATCCCCAACATTTCTTATACTGTGCACTCGGATCACAGTGATGGACCTTCAATCTGCAAAAATTCTTTCTAGGTTCCTGCATCCACTTGTTAGTCCAAAAATTCTTTCTATGCATAGGAATAACATATCTTTCACTATCTCTATCAAATTTATTCATATCAAATCTTTCTTCTATATGTGACCTAGTTTTCAAAATAGGACAAAATCTGTCAAACATACCTAGATTCATACTTCCGAAGAAAAAATTTCCACTTATCTTACCTTTACCAGAGCACAAAACTTTAAGATCTTACCTCTTTTCTTCAGATCATGTTCCTTTCTTAGCACATAGCTTCACAAGTCAAGAAGAGTAGTGCACTCTACAACAACCAGATCTACGCACAAAGATTTCTCTTTTCTTCAATTCCCAACAATCACAGTTTTAGGTCCCGACAACGTAACCATTTTTTGGCACAGGGGCAGACCCAGGGTTCAATGCTTCAACAACGCACCAACAAAACCCTAATTACTAACCCTTTCAGCAACACCTACGAAGAAGATGAAGTCTCATCTGAGGTAGAGGTAGGGGGTTTGCAGCACTCAGGTGTCTACAACCGAGTTGGGACATAGATCTGTGATTACAACACTTAACAGAGCACTTAGCCAATAACATGCAGTAGTTCTTAAACCTTATTCACATCGCAGATTAAACCCTAATTACAGACCAATGCGGTAATATTCAAGATTAAGCACATCCAACCATTTAGCACATAACATCAACTTAGATCTAGCATTCATCATACATAAATACTAAGCATGCACAGGTCTATCTATCATACATCAATATCAACGCACTAAGAAGATAAATACATAAAAAACATGAACAACATTGCACAAAGCACATCAACACAGGATATACGTGGTTCAACCCAGTGTGGGGCTACGTCCACCAACTCTTCTTCTTCTTTATTAGTCTTCGATCTCCTTACATTCATTTGCACAAAGCCGTAGAGCTCAGCTTCGCACTGGACAGGTGATCTGTGCACAACACACTAGATCCACCATTCTCAAAATCAGGTCAAGGCACAAATCCAACTCCTCAATATCACAAATCCTTAGATACAACATTTTTGCACAAGCAACTTACATTCTCTTGCACTAAGCCAATTACAATTCTTTGCACATAGATAATAGTACTTCTTACATCATTTAGATATCTATTTATACATTACAAAAATGTCTAATCATGGATAAAACCCATGGGCCGACATTCCTTAACCCATTACATAAACCCTAAAAGCCCAAAAAATCTGCAAAACGAGTGAGATCTTGTGATATTAGCTCAGCTTGGGCGCTCCATCTTCAACCATCCTATCGAAATCCCAAAAATGGTCAACCACAACCAATGTTCTCTCAAAACTTAATCGAGAGCCAACAATTACCATTATAAATTGAACAATTTTCTTTGAAAAAATAAAATCAATAACTAAAATATTCTTTAAAATATCCCTTTTATATTCAAGAATAGTATATTCAAGAATAGTGAAAATGAAAGCTCAATGCCAAAATGAATCTACTTTACATTAATGCACTCTCTATCATAAATGTTTTATAAACTATTTCTATAACATATCCAAGAAATATATTATATATTATTTTTCAAAGTATTTAATTAAAAGAAAATTAAGCATGGATTAATATATGTACACATTATTTAAATGCAAATCTATATTAATATTAAATCTTTAAATATAATGACAAATTTATTATTTATATGACTAATTGTTTAAATAACAGTAAAAAAGCAAACGATGAAGAAGAATAAAATTACCATATAAATAAATAAAAGAAATATATTATATATTATTTTTCAAAGTATTTAATTAAAAGAAAATTAAGCATGGATTAATATATGTACACATTATTTAAATGCAAATCTATATTAATATTAAATCTTTAAATATAATGACAAATTTATTATTTATATGACGAATTGTTTAAATAACAATAAAAAAACAAACGATGAAGAAGAATAAAATTACCATATAAATAAATAATTGAACTAATTTTTTAATACCATCAATTTGGTATCCACTTAAAAACATTCTTTGCTAATTCATTTTAATTTCTAAGAAGTTGGATTGGGATAAAGAATTGACAAACAACTTGGTTGGAGACAACTTCACAAAAGCCTCAACAAATATAAATAAATTGATTTTTTGGATTTATACAATTTATTATTAAAAAATTATGATTTACTTTAGGGAAATAGAAACTTTATGGATACTATGTTAAGGATATAGTTTTCTATATCATCTATATTTAACTTACTTTAAGTTTTCAATTATATGTTAATACTAAGTTTTCTAACTGAAAGCCTATCAATATGATTTATTTTTAATGTTTTAGCTTTTGTAACTAACCATAAAGAACGTAAGCCACTATATTTTTAATGTTATGTTTTTTTTTAATGATTTGTGGTTATAAAATTGTTTTAGTTTTTGGTACATTACTAAGTTACACTCAAATGTCACTAATCCACCAACTTGGTATTTACATTTTAACCATATTTATTTATATTCATAATATTTAGTCTTATTTTTATCTAATAGATCTTATTAATCTTACACAATGGTAAACAATATCATCCTCATAATTTTTATATTAGTATTTTATTAAAGTAATTTTCATTATTAATGATGATGATATGTGTTGTCAAATTAAATCTTTATATCGATGTTAAATTTGAACATAGAAGAAATTAAAGTACCAACGTCATTAAAGTTTTTGTAAGTTAGGTGGTCCTAAAGAGTAATTAAGATATCAAACTCAATAAATTTATGTTTTATTTCAAGTATCCTTGGAAATGTTTTCAATCCATACTTCACAACCACATAAAATAAATTAGATAACTAATAAATGATAATTGAAATCAATACTTAATTATTAAATGCAAGATTGAAGTTTTTGGTGTTATCACCATATAAAATTGGAGAATAAATAATTTTCTTAGATTTAATTATCATAATCTTGGTTTTATCAATTTTGATGGTAAGTTCATAATGTTCGCAAAATTGTTGGAAAACTAGTTAAATAAAAAAGTGTGTAGAATGAACATGTACATCCCAAACTATATATAAAATATTCTAAAGATTATGTATAATCAAGGGACATTGAAAATAAGTCTTTGGAAGGTCAATATACCTCACAATATATTTAATCACTTTGTCTTCAACTTAAACCAATATAGATGCTTTGATATATTTCAACAAATTGACTTATATGTAGACCCTCTTATGAGTTCTACAGTTGAAAAATGGGAAATATCATGATCGATAAAGCTTGTGATCAGTGTATAAATGCATTCCATGAAATCCTAAAATTGCTTGGGTAGGTTTAGAAATTCCACCTGCATAGGAAAACATAGTTGATCAATGTATTAAGAGAAAATTTCTCAACTCGAAGGGTGAGGACCACTTCAACAATGTTTCAACATATCAAAGGGTCATGAGACATAATGGAATGAAGTCTAATGCTTATAAAAATGAAAATATATATATATATTTTTTAGCTTCCAATGCTTAAACATTGTAAACCATATGGCTCCCAAACTTGCTTGACTCGTTCCTTAATAGTGGCTTCATGAGGATCTTGCCCCCCGATATCACTGATATGACTAAGGACCGAGGAATGTGCACTTTTCGTTAAGTTTCATAAACTTTAGTATTTTTATCAACATTAAGTTTCATAAACTTTAGTATTTTTATCAACAAACGTATCCACAAAGATTTCAATAGGTCGCATATTACTACCATATGATACCTTTAAGACACATTTGTATGGAACCTTTAATGATAACATTGTGTCTGCAATCAATGGCTATAACATTGTTATGATCACCATATTTCTAAATGGAACAAATGACATATCCTTAAGACTTTAAAAGATATCATTAATAGGTAATCAAAATCCTAATATGAAAACATAAGGAATTAATTAAAGTTAGTGCAAGTTAATTAGTAATAACCTTAATAATGATTAAGATAAGTAAATAAAAATATACAAACCTTTCGAGTTAATTAGCAATCACCTTAATAATGATTAAAATAAATAAATAAAAAATATACAAACCTAAAACATAAATTTTCACAAAATTATTATTTTTTTAAATCAAATATTATAATATAAAAATAACTATATTATATTAATAGTCCAAATCACCTAATTGATAAAGGATAAAGGCTTCGCTATTTTAAATTGTATATGAAACATGCTGGGATGCTAAATAACATAAATCCATTCAAAATTTTATATACTACTATACTCTACTATACTAATAGATAGATAGTAGTATATTGGTCTGGATAAGGAAATGATGTGAATAAACATGGTGTTTAATTGATGAAAGTTTGCAAAACTTTAATATAATTTTTAAAAGAATCAATTTTTTTAAATACAATAAAAAAAATAAGAATAATAGGTATGTTTTTTTAAACTTAAGATAATTACAAAGTGAAATAATATTTTATTTAATAAATTAGAAAAATAACTTATTATTTTATTTTAGAAGAATAATGACAAATACAATTGAAGGGTAAATGAAATAATAATTTATTTAATAAAATAATTGTATATACAATAAAACAACAATTTTGTTAAAAATGTGAAATGAAAATGTAGGGTGATCATTAAATTAAATAAATAAATAAAATGACAACTTTGTTTGAGACAGTTTAGGAAAAATAGTAAAAATAATAATAAAATAAAATAACAACTTTGTTGGAAATAATGAAAATGTAGAATGATCATTAAATAAAATAAAATAACAACTTTGTGGGAGACAGTTTCCAAAAAAATAGTACAAATAACAATAAAATAAAATAACAATTTTGTTCGAGATAATTTCGAGAAATAAAATAAAATAAATAAGAACTTTAGTGAAGATAGTTTCCAAAAATAGTAACAAATGAAAATATAGGATAATTATTAAATGAAATAATATTTTAGTTAATAAAATAATTGTACATAAATATTCCAAAATTTTGCACGAAACTTTGAAAATTAATATTCGGAAATTTCGCACGCAAAGTGTTAAAAAGAAAATTTCGTAGGAAACTTTGGAATTGGAATTTAATATTCGAAAATTTCGCTTCGAATTCCATATTCGAAAATTTCGCACAATAGAAAGGGAGAGGGGTTAGTGTTCGAAAATTTGGTAGAAACGTATGAGAAAATTTCTTAGAAACGTAAGAAACTTTCAAATTTGAGAAACGTTTGAGAAAATGTCTTTTCATAGTCTTCATTTCGCTTTCTGTAAATATTAAAGAAAGAAGGCCACCGCCACCGTCTTCGTTATTTGCTCCATTTTGGAATGATATGAGAAAATGTCTGAGAAACGTATTGGAAAATCGAATGATATGCTCAGTTTTCGGAATGACAAACCGTAAAGTTATTATAGAAATAAAGTCACCGTGATCGTAATGATACCATTATTTGCACCGAACTTTAGAGTTATTTGTCGCCGATTATTTCTCGAAAGATTTGCCGTTCATTAATTCTTCGCGAGATTTGAGGCGATTAGATTGCTCGAAGTTACGTGGAAACGTCATTTATATCAGTTACCAGGGATGATAAATATGAGATTAACATTTAATTATTTTGAGAATAAAAATAATAAGTGTGGAAAAAAATATATTTCACATAGTGGAAAGAAAGAGAGCTATGGCGTTGGTAAAACATTTTATTTGTAGGGTTTTTTGGCAGGAATTCGGTGATGTAAATCTGGATAAAATTTCTATTTTTTGTTGTTTAAATTGCATTTTAAAATGCACAGATGGATTCAGTATGTTAAAAACCCCTGGAGCATTTGAATTATAAAAACTTAGTCACTCAAATCTGTAGGTCCAATTATTCCTCACTGAATTTCAGACAAAATCTAAAGAAAAAAATCACCTAAAAACATCAAATAAATAGAACAGGTAAAACGTTTAAACTACTGCGAAGAGAGTTATTATTAGAAAATTTGCATTCTTAATTTTCGGAAGCACAAACAGTAATGTTATTCAAAAGTTAAAAGTAGCTTTCCTAAATTTTCGAAATTACAAACTGTAAAGTTATTAAAGAAAGCCATATTAATGACTAAATGTAAAGTTATTAGTGCATGGAGGAAGGACTATGACATTCAATAACATTGAATGACTATTAGATTTTGTGTTGAATTTAGCTTTTTTTTCCAATGTTTAACATAGTAAACTGTGAATAATACTTTTTTATTATTGCGGAACAGATGTTGTGGCATGGCCATTATAGTTTGGCGGAGAACATTAGGTGAGTTGCAAATACATAAACAATTATGTCGCGTGAGCATTAGGTTGCAAATACATAAACAATGTGGCAGTGGATTGTTCGTTGGGCTTTAATTTGGAGGTTTTATAGCATTTAAGATTTTTTATTTTGTAGAAACATGTATTAATTATTTTTTTAGAAATATATTTATTGTTGTTTCAAATGAATAAATGTCATATTTATCGCTGAGTAGTGCTTAGTGCAATGTTGAAGAAAGGATGATTTGCAATATAAACCATAATTAAGAATAGTAATTAAAATGTACGTATAAATGATAATTAAGACTATGAATTATAAAATTGTTCTTCAAATTGCTTCTAGTGTAAATTTTCTAGATCCGTGCAATGTTGGATCTGTGCAAAGTTAAGGTAGTGTAATAAGGAATATTTTATTTCTATAATGCGCGTTGCAAGACTTGAGGATGGTGTGAACAATAACATGTACTGGTTCGGTCTGTGATTCAAAATCCATGTTGCTATTTGATTTGGCAAGGAATGTTCATGTGTGTTTACATTTATGTAGAAAACTGTAGACTTGGTATCATTGACATCCCCGTTCCATTATTCTTACAATTAAACTAGATTTTTTTTAATTCAATTCCAAAATTTTGATACCAGAGTTGTTGCGATCAAATAATTGCATTTGAAAAGGACAATTACAACCGATGCAAAAGCAAGAAGCTGTGAAGAATTGAGGGAGAGGTTAGATGCAACTTTACATTCTTTTTCATAATATATATATATATATATATATATATATATATGAAATTCATTCTGAAAGTCTATTGTGGATTAAATAGAGTCAACCTACTTGTTGGCCAAAATTATATTCATAGTTAGCAAGTTTTCCATGTTCAGAAGTTCAGAAGTTGTGGGGCAGTCCAAAGCAAAATGGTGTCAAAGACCAAAAAAAGGGCTTTCCCTGTTATTTTAGTAACGGTCTTGTCTTGTGCTCGTTAACAGTTTTCATACGACCGACCGGATGCTTATAACTGGCCTCTCGTTCAAAAGTTATTCCCTGTTAAAGTTTTTGGGTTTCCATTGGTGTTGGCCCTTTATCCAAGTCCAAGGCTTACATGTTTGTATCAAATCCTATCCTTCTTTCAAGACGCTTCCTTATGGTGCTAGACGACCAAGTGTTATAGCCTTGTTCCAATAGTGGATGCTAAGGTGTCAGTGAGCTCATTCTTATGGAGGTGTCAATCCAGTTGCCCCTTTAACTTTAGCAGACAGTCTTGTGTCTCATCACCAAATCGAGTGCTAATATGAGAAGGAAGTTGACTGCAATATTGGGATTTTACAATTTTTTTTAGTAGCAGTCTTGGTGGTTGGCATAGAGACAAAAAATCTTCCCTGATACATTATTTGGGACAACTGTTTCTTTACTTTCAACACCACATGTCCCAATTAAAAATGGGAACCTTGGGTTTCATTGTCTTGTGCTCATCAACACCTGTCATATGACTTCCACGATGCTTGTCACTAGCCTCTAGTTCTAATGTTGTTGTGTGTTAAAGTTTTTGGGTTTCCATTGGTGATGGTTAAGATGGACAGGTGTTATAGCCTTGTTCCAACAACAACTTCTATGGTACTGTCAGGTTGTTTCATATCGAACTATCAATCTAGTTGTCCTTCAACTTTAGCGACTAATCCTTATGTCGTCACCAGACCGAATGTTATGACGAGAGGCTTGTTTGTGGGAGCCACGATCATGTGACATATCATGTCCATGTGATTGTGTTCCTCCTCCCACTTAGATACGATGAAGGAAGGGAACCAAGAGCTAGAACCCTATGTCACGGGGGTGCTAGGATAAAAACCATTGGGCTTACTAGCATCACCTTTTCCTTGTGTATTGGAAACATGTTCATATACAATTTTATCTTCAACATTCAATCTTCCCATGTGAGAAGGAGTATGACTGCAATATTGTTTTTTTTATGTTGTTTGTCTGATGTTCTTACATAATTGTTATTTCTTTTGTTTCCAGGGATAGGTTACTGTGAATACGAAATGTTAAAGTTGAGAACGCCAAAGCTAGAGTAGTCAAGAAAGGAAAAGAAATCAGGTGTGCATTGTGGTATCTGCATTGTTCTCTTTTTCTTCATGTTTGCATAATTTTCTAGACATTGCTTGGAAATAAATTGTTCCACACAAATTATAAGATGAAATAAATAGTAGATATTGAGAACTATCAAATGAATGGAGGGTCGAGTGTAGATACCAACATCGACCAAGTGCTAAGTAACAACAACCTTTTCATATTAGATGCATTTGCATACACTACAGGGGACTGTCTACTTGATGCATTTCAGGATCTATTTCATTTTCGTTATTCTTTAGTTAAGCTACACCATGGTGTGGTGGATCACTTCCTTGTTTTCTTCCACAATGGAAATGTTGATGCGTTAGAATCATTTCAGTATGAATTGGGGTCTGAATTTTTGTATCGGTTGCATGACATTCATGAAGTTGGTGCGTATATTTAAAAAATGCAATTATATGCATCTGCGAACCAACCTGAAAATGAAAGAGGGATATGGGGTGATACATTTTGTATACGCTGGCTAGCTGATGCAGGATCATCCCTTCATGTCAACAAATGTTCCAGCACGCCAACACACAAACATGCAATGGGGGAAAGGAGAGGCATTAAACCTCCCAATTTTAAAATTTTGAATTGTGTTGTAAGGTTGTAAGAACTAGGCCATGCCTTTATACAGGTAGTGTTTGGATTGCCTTAAATGGTTTATTGTAAGCAAGTCTTGATCAGAGTCATATCTGGACATTTCATTTATGAAAATTCAATGTAATAGATGAGGTTAGGTGCAAGAGGACGAGCTCGCAGAGCCCCTCTTTTGTAAGGAGATCTTGTATCAGATTTAGGAATAATGAAATATAGAGAGGTGTGGGTAGAGAGGTCGTAGGAGGTCTTGGAAGTTTAGAGAGAGAGATTGAAGGAACTGGGACTTTGTTACAGTCCATTTTTTGTAAACATCTGTATAGACACACATAGATAATAGAAAATAAGTTTTTCCTACATACAATGTGTTTATGTATTTGTGTTCATTTTATGTTTTTATGCATTTTCATGGTTTGAATGCATAATTGGTGAAGTATTGCATGAGTTTCAATTTTTTCTCGTATTTGAGTTTCTGAGTGAAAGGAGTGCACACAGTCCGCAAAGAGTGCGTTTATAGAGGTTTAACCTCAAGAGAAAGCTCATGAGGGATATTGTTGAACCTTCATTAGTAGAAGTGCAAGGAGTGCACGGGAAGAACTCTTTATCAAGTTCAGAGAGAAGCAGAGTTGCAGGGAAATCTGTCGAGCTCTACCAGGTGGGCATTGAGCCGGTGCAAGTGGGTACAAAAGAAATCCGTGTTGAGTTTGGGAGAAACATAATTACTAAATACTCTATGAGGAAAAGCTCTGTAGGGAGTGCATCTAGCAGAAGAACGCCAAGAGGGTGAGAAGTATTTCCTGTTCAAGAAATCCTTCGGATTTTGAGTTTGACGAAATCCCAAGAACGCAAGATATGCTTGGGGGATCGATATATTCTAGGAGATCAAGCTCAGAAGGGAGAACACAAGGATTGCGTAAGAGGAAGGATTATTCTAATTCTGAAATATCAGAAGAAATAACGCTTGTAAGAGTGTAAGCGAGACCCAAGACAGTCGCACTCGCAGGAGAGAGTTCAAAGGTCGAAAACTTTGAGCATGGATAAAATATTTCAAGTTAGGAGAAGTATAAAGCTCGAGAGGAGGAGTAAAAACAACCATTGGATTGGTTGTGAGGAGGAATCTGGATCGTCAGATTGAGTCCAACAAACAGAGGAAATGCAGAAGAGAAGAATGGATCCTATCCGTTCGATCCGAGCATGAAGGATCATTTGATGTCTGATCAGAGGAAGGTGCATGAGTCTTAACGCTCAAGTGCAAAAAAGAGAGAAACTCTCAAGGTTTGACACTTAATTTTTATGAAGTCCGGAGAGCCGGAATGAATCTGGACCGTTGGATCCAGAGGGAATATGTGTCAACTGGTCGGGATATCTAGAAAGAGGCGGAGGTGTAATGTTGAAACACTCGAAGACCAGATAGCCGAAGAGACGAGAGTCGTCAATCTACGAGGGGACAATTGTCACCAGATCATGAGCTCTAGGGAAAGTTGCACTGGAATTTTAGTTTGAGAACTGAAATAGCCAAAGCTTGAAGACCCGAAGAGGATAGAGGTCATCAGATCAAAGGGGAGACATGCATCAAGGGATAGTGTGTTTTGGGTGAAAACACTCCGAGAGGAAGGAGTGCGTAGAAGGTTGATACTCATCAAAGCCCGAAGAGTCGAAGTGTCGGAGAGCCATAGAAGATCGAAGAGAGTCTAGGCCGTTAGATCTAGAAGGGGCATGTGGAGAAAGATCGTGAACTGCAGGTGAAATCACTCCGGGAGAACGCGAAGGAGAAGGGTTCAAGATGGTCGAAGCCCGAATAGCCAAAGCAAATGATAGTCATCGATCTAGATTTGGACAGGTGTCACTAGATCGTGAACTTCGGAGGATCGCACTCTGAGGTTTTTTTGAAGTAGTGTTTCAGAACATCCCGAAGTGCCGAAGGTCGAAGCGGTTAAGGGTTGTTGATCCCACATGGAGCACGTGGATTGTTGATCTGCAAAGGGATACGTGGAGGATGGAGATTCACTCTGTTATATAGCGATTGGACATTCGTTGGATCAATAGAGGATAGGCGTCAATAGATCTGACACTCTGGAGGTTTGCATTCATTGATATTTAAGAACGCTAAAGGCCGAAGTCCCAGAATGATGAGAGTCGTCGATGAGGAGATGGACACGCATCATTAGATCGCGAGCTCTGGGAAGTTTGTATTAAGTCTCCAAGTTGATATTTGAGATCTCAGAAGTCTGGAGAGACAAAGTAGCTCTGAGCCGTCAGATCAACCGAAGTGAATCTGAGTCGTCGGACCAGGAGAGGAGACGTGGCGCAAATATTTTAACTCTAGATAAATACCCAAAGTAATCCTAGGCCATCTGATCTAAGAGGACACATGGTAGGATTTCGTGTAGTTGAGGAGAAGAAAAAGGACTTGAGATTTGAGATCTCAGAAGTCCGGAGGCCCAGAGGAGATCTCGACCGCCGATCGAGGAGAGGGTTGTTGGACCGTTAATCTGGGTTGAAAGGTCAAACATCCTAATGGGAAGTAGAGACGTTGATTTAAGGGACAGGTTTTTGTAGATCGTTAACTCCGACAGATTGAAATATGGGAGGAACTGGGTTTGAAATTTCAACCACCCGAAGTCCGGAGTTGTGAAGATATCACAACCGTTGATCTAGGAGGAGTAGATCTGGTTCGTAGATTGAAAGGGCACAGATCTGAAGCGTCGATTCAATCATTATCATCAGGAGTGGAGGTCAATAGACATAAGGGATTCCAGGGCCAGGACATGCTCGAACGATAATATTTCTTGGGTGGGCTGCAATTTCAACCACTATTTTAGTGACGGGGTACATGTCAGCTAGAGGAGGATTTCGGGGTGAAAAGAGGGTTGATTGGAAACCACTCTTGCCTATGCCTGCAATCACGCATTAGCACAAGAGTACATCCTAGGGACATATGGAAGAAGGGGCTAGTGAAAAGGAGCTAGTGCCTGCAACTGAAGAGCACTAGAACACGCAGACAGAGGGTGCGGGTGTCACAGGACCTGCATGCAGAGGGAAAAAGGGGCCTATGCAATATTGATTTGGGTTCAATCAGGATCCCGAGGAGTCGATCCGACTCAACAATTTGAACGATCCAGAGACCAAGAGGTCGCAGAACCCTGGAAGAGAAGGGGGGCTGCATTAGTTGGTATCAGAGCAAGAATTTTGTATGTAGAATTCAGGAAAAAGAGAAAGAGGAGGAGACAAAAATTTGTTTGTAGACAAGAGGCAAAGGGAAAGACAATGAAAGGAGATGACTTGATAGCATCAGGTGGTATCGCAGATAGGATTTTTCCTGTAGACAACAGGTGAAAGGGAGGCAGAGTACTGATGCTTTGTGAGAAGTTGTTGCATGTGCACGATAGTAGAAAACATTTAAACAACTAGGTGAGTTGTGAGAGAATATGTAAATACTCTCGAATGTAGAGTGATCCATAGGTTTTCTAGGAGGGTAGATAGAAGGTGGAAATGGCTATTTAAGGCCATGAGCATGGTCAAAGAGAAGGCTGCAAGAATAAATGCAATCCAGAGATGAATTTAGAGCTTAATGAGATAAGAGCATGAATGGAGAAGATCTCATTTAGAATGCAGTAGGATGAAAAAGTGCATTGGGTATATGAGTGACCCATGAAGAGGAAGGTGAAGTTTCCAGTTAAGGGATTATTGGCCAAAGAACAACAAAAATTGTTAAGAGAGTGGTTGAGGCATGCTAAAAACCTCAATGACATAGAGGAGGAATTGATTCACATCTGTGAACCAGAGATTGGGAGAAATCTCAGTGATGAGGAGGAGAAGAGATCAGATGAAGATCTCATAAACTGCCAGGTGGGGGGAAATGGAATTTCAAGTTTCTAGGTGGGCAATGGAAACAGATCAGTGGAAGGTCTCGTATACTTCTAGAGGAGCAGTGCTGAAAGTTCAAATGGCCATATGGGCAATGAGATGGGATCGGTTGATCTCATAGATTGCCAAGTGGATAGAAGAGAAGTCCTGAATTTCCAAGTGGAGAGGGGGAAAGAGATGAGACTGTCTAAGAGTCTCACGGACTCTGTTGACAGTTCATATCAACAAGGAGTGCTGATGAATGAAGATTCATGTGGGTTTGCAGACCATGTGAATGAAGATGATGAGAATTTAAAAACTTTCACCATCTAGGAGAAGGATCAGAAGAGCAGTCTAATTATTGGAGGAATCAAGATATTCCTACCAAACAGCTAAGAAAAGGCCAGCGCACATGATTAAAGTGTCGCAGAAGAAGAAAGACAACCAACATAAATTTTCAAAGAGGAGGAAATGGAGCAGACACTGATGTCTACCCCAACAGAAGGAGAGGAGCATTCAGAAGAATGACTCAAATTTCTTAGCCAGGAAGCTGAAGTAGAGATGATTACAACACTGGAGCCTGCAGTGGAAGAGGAAGTAGACAAAATGGACTTTGTTGATTTGTATGCAGAACTAGAATCCCTAGAGAGAAGGGTAATGGTTCAAATCTTGCACATCCAATAGGTCAAGTTGGAGACAGATGGAGGAGGATACCAGCTAGAGGAACGGTTGTGGGGAGTTGGAGACATGCCATCACAAGAGGAACTGACAGGAGCTAATATGTCAAATTAGAAAACTAAGTAGCAACTCGATGATGGGGTTGCAGAACTGATGTTTAAAGCAAAATGGAAACTTAGCACCATAAGAGGGAGTAAAGACAGCATGGGAGATCGACTATATCTACCCATTGGTAAGTATGAGGAGAAGGAAGTGCAGCAGAGAAGGTTTGATAAGAAGATCCATCTACTAGAGCAGCTAGACAGGGTGATAGAGGAGATCAGGAAGCTAATGTTGAGGTCAACACAAGAAGTAGTCAGAAAAGGGAGCTAAACAGGGGAGAACCTGCAATAGTAGCAGGGAAGAAGGAGAATAAGAAGCAACAACATAGATGGAGAGGAGCAAGAGGCCAGGTCCAAGGAAGAATTTGGGATCCAAGAGGATTTCAACACTGGAGAAGAGGAACTCATGAGAAGGAGCTCATGTTTTTCCCAGCTATGGAGTATAATGTAGGAGCATCCCTTCACATCAGCAAATGTGCTAGCACACCAACATGAAAATGCATAATGGGGAAAAGGAGAGGCATTAAACCTCCCAATTTTAAAATTTTGAATATAATCCTATACGGATTATTATGATGTAAGGTTGTAAGAACCAGGTCATGCCTTTTTACAGGTAGTGGTTGGATTGCCTTAAATGGTTGATGGAAAGCAGGTCTTTATCAGAGTCATATTGGGACATTTCATTTATGAAAATTCAATATAATAGATCAGGTTAGGTGAGAGAGGAAAAGCTCGCAGAGCCCCTCTTTTGTAAGGAGATCTTGTATCAGATTTAGGAAGAATGAGAGATAGAGAGGTATGGGTAGAGAGGCATTAGGACGTCTTAGAATTTCAGAGAGAGAGCTTGAAGGAACTAGGACTTTGTTATAGTCCAGTTTTTGTAAACATCTGTATAGACACACAGCGATAATAGAAAAGCAATTTTTCATGCATACAATGTGTTTATGTATTTGTGTTCATTTTATGTTTTTATGCATTTTCATGGTTTGAATGCGTGAATGGTGAATTATTGCATGAGTTTCAATTGTTTCTTGTCTTTGATTTTTCGAGTGCAAGGAGTGCACACAGTCCGCAAAGAGTGTTTTGATAGAGGTTTAACCTCAAGGGAAATCTCAGGAGGGATACCATTCAACCTTCAGCAATAGAAGTGCAAGGAGTGCATGGGAAGAACTCTTTATCAAGTTCATAGAGAAGCAAAGTTGCAGGGAACTCCGTCGAGCTCTTCTAGGTGGGCATTGAGATGGTGCAAGTGGGTACAGAAGAATTTTGTGTTGAGTTCGGGAGAAACAAAGTTACTAAATACTCTGTGAGGAAAAGCTCTACGGGGAGTGCTTCGAGCAGAAGAACACCAGGAGGGTGAGAAGTATTTATTGTTCAAGAAAATCTTTGTATTTTGAGTGTGACGAAATCTCAAGAATGCAAGATATGCATGGGGGATCAAAATATTTGAGGAGATCAAGTTCAAAAGGGAGAACGCAAGGAGTGCATAAGAGGCGGGGTTATTCTATGTTCGAAAGATCAAAAGAGATAACACTTGTAAGAGCGTAAGAGAGACCCAAGATAGTTGGGTTCGCAGGACAGAGTTCAAAGGTCAAAACCTTTGAGTGCAGATAAAATCTTCCAAGTCAGGAGAAGTATAAAGATTAGGAGGAGTAACAAAAACCATCGGATTTGTTGTGAGGAGGAATCTGGACCGTCATATTGAGTCCAATGAACAAAGGAAACGTATAAGAGAAGAATGGATCCCATCTATTGGATCTGAGTGTGAAGGATCAACCACCATCTGATCAGAGGAAGGTGCACGAGTCTTAGTGCTCAAGTGCATAGGAGAGAGAATCTCTCAAGGTTTGAAAATTGATTTTTTCGAAGTCAGGAGAGCCGAAGGGCCGAAATAAATCTGGACCATTGGATCTAGAGGGAATATGTGTCAACTAGTCGGGAGATCCAGAAGGAGGCAGAGGTGTAACGTTGAAACACCCAAAGGTCGGATAGCCGAAGAGCCGAGAGTCGTCGATCTAAGAGGGGACACTTGTCACCAGATCGCGAGCTCTGGGGAAAGTTACACTGGAATTTCAGTTTGAGAACTGAAATACCTGAAGCTCGAAGACCCAAAGAGGATAGAGGCCATCAGATCAAAGGGGAGACATGCATCAATGGATCGTGTGTTTCGGTTGAAAACACTTCAGGAGGAAGGAGTGCATAGGAGGTTGATACTCATCTTATCCCGAAGAGTCGAAGTGTCGAAGCGCTGTAGAATATTGAAGAGAGTCTGAACCATCAAATCTAGAAGGGGCACGTGACGAAAGATCGTGAACTCCGGGTGAAATCACTCCAAGAGAACACGGAAGAGAAGGGTTTGATATTGTCAATGCGCAAATAGCCGAAGAGAACTGTAGCCATCGATATGGATTTGGACAGGTGTCACCAGATCATGAAATTTAGAGGATCGCACTCCGAGGTTTTTTTGAAGTAGGGTTTTAGAACATCCCGAAGCGTCGAAAGACAAAGTGGTTAAGGGTCGATGATCCCACAGAGAACACATGGACCATTGATCTGCGAAGGTACATGCGAAGGTACACATGGAGGACAGAGATTCACTCCATTAGATAGCCATTAGACAATTGTTTGATCAAGAGAGGACATGTGTCAAGATATCTGACACTCCAGAAGGATTCACTATGGAGGTTTGTGTTTGTTGAGATTTTAAAACGTCAAAGGCTGAAGTCCTGGAATGACGATATCTGTCGATGGGGAGATGGACACGCGGCGTTAGATCACGAGCTCCAGGAAGTTTGTATTAATTCTCCAAGTTGATATTTGAGATCTCACAAGTCCGGAGAGCCGAAGTAGTTCTGAGTTGTCAGATCACCCGAAGTGAATCTGATCCATCGGACCAGGAGAGGAGACATGGCACAAATATGTTAACTCTGGATAAAGACCTGAAGTAATCCTAGGCCGTCTAATCTAAGAGGACACGTGGCAGGATTCTGTGTATTTGAGGAGAAGAAAAAGTACTTGATATTTCAGATCTCAAAATTCCAGAGGCTGGGAGGAGATCTCGACTGTCGATCGAGGAGAGGGTCATTGGACCGTTAATTTGGGTTGAAAGGTCAAACATCCTAAGGGGGAGTAGAGTCGTTTATTTATAGGACATGTGCCCATAGATAGTTAACTCTGGGAGATTGACATACGGGAGGAATTGGGTTTGATATTTCAACCACCCGAAGTCCGGAGTTGTGAAGAGATCACAACCGTTGATTTAGGAGGAGCAGATCTAGTTTGTATATTGAAAGGGCACAGATCTGAAGCGTCGATTCAGGAATTATTGTCAGGAGTGGAGATCAATAGACAAAAGGTATTGTGGGGCCAGGACATGCTCGGACGATAATATTTCTTGAGCAGGCCGCAAATTCAACCATTATTTTAGTGACGGGGTACGTGTCAGCCGGAGGAGGATTTCAGGGTGAACAATGGGTTGATTGGAAACCACTCTTTTCTACACCCGCAATCACGCATTATCACAAGAGTACAGTCCAGGGACATATGGAATAAGGGGCTAGTGAAAGTGAGCTAGCACCCGCAACTGAAGAGTGCTAGAACGTGCAGACAGAGGGTGCGGGTGTCACAGGACTTGCACACAGAAGGAAAAAGAGGCCGGTGTATTATTGATTTGGGTTCAATCAGGAGCTCGAGGAGTCGATATGACTAAACAATTGGAATGATCCAAATACCTGGAGGTCGCATAACCCCTTAAGGGGAGGGGGGATGCATCACTAGCCAACTGGATAAATAGATTGATCGAAGTTTGGTTAGTAAAGAGGAAGAGAAGGTACTTGCTATTCAACGAAAATGAAAGTAGAGATACATATTGCATCTTGTTCCATGACAGTAATCCTCCTAGTGATCATTATGAACCATTTCTATATAAAATATATTCCATATGCAATTTTGGAATATCTAACACCTACTTGTCCCTTGTGGGCAAAGAGCTTGAATTCCATTGGAAATGTCGTATGCACGACATGCATAGTTGTGGATTGGACATAGCAGTAGCTAGTACAACTATTTGTGGCAAGAGTTTGTTCACTACACTTTTCTACTTGCACACAACAGAGTTTGATGTGTAGTCTCTAATATTGTACGTTGTACATTCCTTTCAAAATTCACTTATAGGTGGAAATCATAATGCCTTTCGTTGTTTGCATCAACATCTGACACCTTATGTTATGCAAAGTGTGTGAGTAGATGGAAGTTGGAAAACATATATTATAGACATGCAATTTCCATATGAAAAGAGAAATATAGAGGGTGGGCCATTTTGATTTCAATGGGTATCAAGCATATTTGTAGTAAATATTCAAATTTGGTCGTTCGTCGCTGTAATGCCCATAAACATATATCTAACATTGTTATCTTCACGAGCAATTATTTCTTAACAGCATAATACAATATCTAATCAACATAATATCGATCTTCATACCAACAACTTAAACAATTTAGATTCATCAAAAAATAACGAATTCATAGCAGAATAAATAAATGCATAATTCAACAGGGTACCTGATTCTGATGCTATTTCCATTGCCAGCTGCCTTCCTTCTGCTACCTGCTACACAGTCCAGTCCTATTGCAAACACAGAAAATAATTGCCCAAAACCTCTTTTCCACCCTGCCAACTAGGAAAACAACCTAGCTCCAGGATATCTACGGATATCCTAGCCCTCCGAGCCCAAAACCTCTAGCAACCCCGGTCCAATGTGTCAATCCCAAACACAAATCTCTCCTTGGTCCAAGACTCATAGTTCTCCCCAAAGTCCTTCTCCACCCCTCTCGAATGAATGAATCCCCCTTCCAAAATCCTTCTCCACTTCCCTTATTCCTCCTTCACCGCCTTTCATGCATTAACTCCCCCCACCAAATACCTTATCCCATTCTTAAAGACCTTATCCCATTATTAATTGCCTTATCCCTTATTTAAATGCCTTATCCCATTCATTATTATGTTTCCCTTTTACGTATTGGTTACGTTATCCCTTATGGGATACGTAACCCAATTTAAACATTATATTTTATTATCCACCCCTTGTTTAATACTTAATTAATTAATTAATTAATTAATAATCAAATTAATCATGAACAATATTGATTAAAGATTTAATTATACTTAAACTAATCATAATCAAGAATAATTAATTAATAACAGATGATTAGTTAAGGTTATTTAATAACTAATTATAGTTTAGCTAATTTTTAGGATTATTTATTAAATTAATCATCTTAATAACTAAGGGTCGTTACAGTTGCAGGTAACATTGTTAAGTATTGCATTGTTGATTCAAACACATTTGAAACTAATACATCACACATTCACTATGAACCATTCGTCCAATATGAACCATTGGTAATGAAAAATTTCCATGAAGGATCCACTCTACAATGTAACCAGGTTGAAGTAAATGTGGACATGGTGGATGTAGGAAACTACTATAGCATTACAAGAACACTTAATCCAAGACATAACAACAATCACATTGTGCTTCCTGTCGATGTACTCAAACAAGATCAACATGCATCTGGTAAGGATTGGAAAAGAAAAACAATGTCAACAAGTAACGAGGATGCCTTCAAGGTATCTCATCTCGAAGAATTTGAAAGCATTGTTAAGAAGCCTAGACTTGCATACCATCAACTAAAAAAAATCATACATGCAAAACATAATTGCATTGACATGTTCTTTGTTGAAGACAAGAAACACATGGCCAATGCAGAAGGCCAACAAACTGTGCATCGTGCACAATGTGCATAGATCATGCTTAGAAAAAAAAGTGGTTCCATCATGTAGATCAAGCGTCACCAGGAAAATCCATTTCCATCCCATGGACATAAATTCAGTTACCATCAACTGAAAAATCACATATGTGAAAGACACAAAAACAATTACTTTTCCAACGTAGGCCATCGTCCTAATAGGAGTCCAAACATAAGGCTCCATAGATCAAAGAAAACTATTTGCAATGTCAAGAAACAAAAACAACAAATACCCATTGGCCATTGCCATGTACAAAATAAAAATGCAAAGGAGGTCTATATGGAACAAATTAAAGACATGCCTAGTATGACATGTGCAATTTGTGAGGAACTGCATTTTGAAAGGAACATTAAATATTTTACCGAGGACTTGGAAAAAGAATATATGAGCTTGACATTGAATCGCAAATTGTTCACCAATAGAAAAATATGCGTTTCATGCAAGAGGTCACTCCAAAATGGAAAAATTATGCAATTTGCAACACTAGACCAAATAAGACGTAACAGACCATTAGCATATGTAAGTACAGTTTCAAAACTTGAATAAAGACTTTTGTCATTGTGAATTGCATTTGCACATATTATACCATTGGGTTATTAATGATCCCAAATGGGCTTAACAAGGTCAATTATAAATGTACCTATCCATATGGATGTTGTGCAAAAAGCATTGCCACAATCCATGAATGAAACCCTGACAATAGTTGTTTCCTTGAAACGATGTTTGCAATAAAAAAATGCATACCAAATAGGTAGAGTGCATGTCAATATTGTCATGAAAGCATTGAAACAATTAAGCCTTAGAAACCTGTATATGGTAGAAAAAATATGTATAGATGGGGACTAGAATCATGTTCTTCAAGAAGGAAATGCCAACTCCACATAAAATATATAGACTAATACTGAAAGTGATAAAAATGATGAATCAAACAATGAAAATTGGGCCACCGAGACTTTGATTCAAGGACTGATTGAGTTTCAATGGATCCATGAATTGGATGATAAGACCGTGGATCTCATTCCTACTGAAGGCCAGCATCTGCTTGGAATTTTCAAGGACAAATATGTAGAGGAAATGAACTTCTCGACAATTTTCTATGGAGACCTTCATGACGATGACATTACAAAAAAATTTAGCTATAAAAAAATAGTGAAATGGGAATTGTTAGAAGCAAGTGATGATTTCTCATGTTACACAACAAATCTATTTTCAAGACAGTGCGGATAATAATTGTGAAGGTGCTTTCTTGATTTTAGGTGTGAATAAGAAAATCTCAGTTGCGTGGAAGGAAGATATTAGCGAAAGAAGTAAAATACAAAGAAAACATAGAAAAACTGTTGAAATATGATATTGGATAAATAGATTTCAATAACATTAATATATCTCTCATTCATTTGCAACAAATCAAAAAGACAGTATTTGCAATTATCCAGCAATTGGGACCCCCAACTTTTTTTTGTCACATTTACAAGTGTAGAGCATTAGTGGACTTCATTAGTGATTAAACTAAATGAGTTACAAAGAAACAAGAAAAAGAGAAATCAAATTGATACATTGGAAGTCATTGATATCGACTACCTCATAAGGAAAGACCCTATAACATGTACACATTAATATAGACACAAAATGAATGCCTTGAAGAAAATTAGATGTGATGATGACACAATCTTCAAAAACATTTCAGACTATTACTTTGTGAAAAATTTCCAAAGAACAGGAAATGAACATGAACATAGACTCATGTGGATAGAAAATGCTCCAATATACGGAAAGGACAGTAACATGAAAATTGAAAAGTTTTTGGACCAGTACATTAGCTATGAAATAGATCATTTGGATCCATAAATGGCCAAAGTTCATAGGCACAACCATACAAAGAGTTGTAAAAACAAAAAAAATCACATTATAAATACAACTTCCCTATGCCACCAATGAAAACCAAGAAATCCATTGAACCACTTAGTTTTGTCAACGATGTTCTTGTTGAGAAATCAAAATCCTAGTTCATATTTCTAGAGAAAACAGATTATGAAAACTTGATGAGATTTGAGTACTTTTTGATGCAACTGAGCATAATAAAAGATGAGTACATCCAACTACTACAATCTACATTAAAGCAATCGACAATCCTCCTAAAATGAAACTGTCACATATGTGGAACAATAAATTCACAAAGGACATGCAAAATATGTGGAATGTGAATAAAGATGCATAGTATGTGCTTAATGCACATGATACAACATTGTACTATTCCTCGTACATGAAATAATTTGACAAATATATGACATGTGCATTTAATAAAATACACAAAGAACATGAAACAAGTCGAATTGATTCCATGCAAACGATACGTACACTTGGCAATACATTGCTTAATCTTTAACAAATGTCATCTCAACAGGACGTTCATATTTATCTTTCCCTCCAATTGAATTCGAGCTCAAGGGAGTGTATCTTCATAAACACATATTCACCTAGTGAACACAAGTTTATTCTTAAGTCACCATTCCTACTAAAACAAGAACCTGATAATTCCGAGGACGTGATGTGACACTCCATTATTTATTACTACATTGAACATCCATCTTCTCTCAGACATATCTTCCTTGCAGGATTTGTATCTAATTACAAGAATAATGGTGAACACATATCAAAGAGGAAAAAACAGATGGTAATACGGTTTGTCAAATACAATAAACACATTGACTATAATAAATTTTGTCATGAGAAGGTTTTCCTATATGTTCCATTTGAACAAAGTGAAGACACATTAAAACACAAGTTTTCTACATGGGAAGGTGCATATGCTTTCTGTCAGAGTGCAATATAAACCATTGAGGCTAAGTTTACATACAACATCAACCTTGCATGGGGCGATTTAGAAACTACACTTGAGAAACTTGATAGTCTTGAAAAAAGTGATGATGCATGTGTTGATATTAAAACAACTAGACTTGTCTATGAACATTATGACTTACAAGAAGATCTCCAATGCCCTAAACAATCTAATATGGAAAAAAGTATCAATTTTTGGTTTTAGGTCACAAAACATCCATTTCTCCTTGAGAACAAAGAATATTATAGAATTGAGAGATTGCTAAACAAAGAACAACAAGCAATTGTCAAGGACATTTCCCTGAAAAAACGTAGCGACATCCACATGCCCATTCACTTGTTTCTTACAAGGGGAGTAGGAACAGAAAAAACATTCACTGCAAAAGTGTTATTCCAAATGCTTATACAAATCTATGATGAATGCAATACAAGTGATCCTTTGAAACCAAAGGGGCTAATAGTGGCATATAAAGGTAAAGTTGCATACAATGCAGGTGGGACAACAATCCATTTTGCATTGCTAATGCCTTTTAACAAGTTCCAATTCCTTCCACTTAGCAAAGAAATGTTAGACAAATTGTTGAAGCTTTACGATGAACTACAACTTATCTTCATAAATGAATCCTCCTTTATTGGAAGTCGATTCCTGTATTCCATTGACTATCAACTTAGGAACATAAAACATATGCAAACTCAGTTCTTTGGAAACATTGACATGGTGTTTTGTGGTGATATTTACTAGGCACATTCGATGCAAGATTTTCTAATTTTTCAGCATCCTACAATAAACATGCAACCATTGACATATGACTTTTTGGAACACAATATAACATGCTATGAGTTACAAACTACAATGTGCGAGAGAGATGAAAATTTCATTGCAATTTTGAATAGAATGGAAAAAATAACCAAACAATTGATGACTTGCTATATCAATGTAGATTGTGTTTTCCCTGCACCAAAAAATCCAACATTTATGTATCTATTTTAGAGAAATAAGCATGTTTCAATACATAAAAATCACATGATATCGCTCATTCCCGACGATGAAATTATGATCAATGCAATTGACATGGAAGAAGATAACCATGGAAATATTCCATGCCATCAACACACATCTACTCTTCCTTCACTACTCGTGCTCAATTTCGACATGCTAGTATAAATATATGCTTACAATTATGATTCACAATATGGCTTCATTAATGGTGCAGATGGAGTGGTCAAAGAATATACAAAAACATATAGCACTGATGTTCTATGGACTAGGTTCCATGATCTTATTATCAGACATCGAAAAGAAAACAATTTAGCTTACCTTTAAAACTTAAATAGTCCATGTAATTGGACACCTATATTGCGCATTGAAAAACCAATATCGATGACAACAAAGACAGGTTAGATCAAGATCCGAAAACAATTTCCAATCCAATTTCCATATGTTTGTACAATACACAGATCACAAGGTTTGACACTTGATAGTGTTGCATTTGACCCTAGTGGAATACAAAAACATGGTTTGGTGTACACGGCCTTGTCCCATGTGAGAAACATGGAGTCATTGTATTTGCTTAATCCTCTCACTCATGAGAACTTTAGGGTGAAGAAAAAAGTTAACATTGAGATGAAACGCCTTCATAGTATTGCAAAATGGAGTCTAGAGTATGATTCTCAATCAATATAGTTAGAATCATGCATTTCAATTCTCTCACTAAAAACACGTAGCCTAAATGCAGATATTGATGATATAGTCAATGATTATGACATAATGCAATTTGATATTTTTTTCTTGCAAGGATCCGATATGACAATGTGCATGGAAAATGAACAATTTCAAAACTTCAATTGCATGCCAAATTGAATTGAGCATGGAGTCATGATACTAGTGAAAAAACATATAGAAATTTTGGACCATATGCATTTTGAAGAACAAAATGTTGAGGCATTGTTAACAAAGACAATAGTTCATGGATCACAAATTTCAATATTGAATATCTATGCTACAACACATGCAACTTTGACCAGCATACTGAACTTGATTGCAACAACCTTGCACCATCTGCATTTGAACAAAATCGTTATCATTCTAGGGGACTTCAACATTGACATGCTATAAAGAAATGAGAAAAAAAGAAAATGAGAGAAATACATGTCTAGTTACAATGTCCAATTCATGTTGCAGAAGGAAAATCATGTACAAAAAACACTTATTGATCATCTATGGTCAAATGTGCCCAAGGAACAATCAAAAGTATTTTTCTTATATGTGTTGGACACACCTACCACACTTAGAGGGGGGGGTGAATGAGTGTGGGGCTCTTTTTCCCAAAACTTCCCTTTTTTAAAAAACTCCTTAGTTAACATTTAAAATTTACTCATTAAACATTGCTTTCATTTATAACCAGTTAGATGTGAACATATATCAGCAACATATATCATAAATACATCATCAACAAATCATCACCACAAGGAACAAAAAGAACACAAGATGTATGTACTATTTTTCTTTTTATTATGGAAAACAATTTGGGGGTTTATCAACAATAACTGAATATAGTACAAATCTACAAGAGCACCAACTCTATAATGCAAGCCTCAACTTACACCCTCAGCACCAACTGAGATGAGGCAACAATCCTTAACAAATATCAATCTGTCAACAGGTACAGGACCTACTAGTGGTACAACCAGCGTGTGTATGTGCCCTGTCTCACTACAGCCAGCGTATGCACGCAACCATTGTACACAACAACCTACGTATACCTTCTGAGCTGTTAGGGTTTGTCCTTCAAGATCAATTCATTTTCTATGCAATCAATATATCATTCTCTTCTATCTCTGACTGTCCAATCTGACCACTAGACAGTCACAACATCTCCAACCTCTCCAATAGCTTTCTCATGCTCCACAATAAATCAATATGAATGTTATCTCAAACATGTATGAACAACTACTGTACCATAGCAATCATGTCACACTGAATCTAAAGAGTAATACTCACTCCATCAACCAAATCATACAAACTAAACCATATCACAGAGGCCATACTAGGAATTCCCTAAGCATTTACAACACATCAAACAATAGTATCCATCAAGACAATAATGCAACCATAATAATGTCTTAGTGATAGATATGAGCCCATAGAATGCAGATCTGGAACCTGCTTCATCATCCAAGAGCTTGGCACCAACTCAAACACAATTCTTCATATTTCCATCCACTGTACATGCCCTGTCCTCATACAACCCACATGTGTATGCACCCTGGCCCATTACAGCCTGCATATACCTTAGAAACTAGGGTTTCTGAAGCTCTGAGACTTTTTCCGTCAAGATCTTTGACATTGCCAAAACTTTGATGCGTCCATGAGATCCTCCTATCACTTTCTTCCTCAGAATCATGCTTAAGATATCCACACCAAAGATGCTCTCACAAGAATCTTGTTGGCACATGGCAGACCCAGGTTTCACTCCAAGAGTGCACCAACAAGCCCTAGCTACTAGCCCTTTCGGAAACACCTGCGAAGAAGATGCAGTCTCACCTGAAGCAACGATGAGGGGGTTGCAGGACAGAGATGTCTACAACCAGGGGAATATCAAGTGGATCTTATATAACAACAATCACGGTATTCATACATCACTTATCAGTGAGATCTACTCTACGCAGCTATAGATCTTGATCTAATACAGTAATGCAAATAACAGTATAATAAGGACAGAGATCAAAGAATTAATCACTCACACAACAAAAAATATATGTGGTTCACCCTCTCTCTAGGGCTACGTCCACAAAATTGCGCTTATGATATATTAAGATCAAGATTATAGTTCTGATCTGTGCTCTTGGCCCGCAGATCCTCTCTCTCCTTCTCTCTTTCTCTCCCCCTTCCTGGGCACCTAGCTGTAGGATTTGATATTCACACCTAGCTAAAGATCTTACAATACCAGAAGGCTCTCACCCTCAACACTTCTCTCTCACAATACAATGACCACTCACCACAACAATAGAGCTAAATCAATAAAAATAGCATACCCCCCTGACCCAGGTCCTCTTGAACTTTATTTATACATTACAATACCTCACTGACAGCCTTAGGCTGAAACCTAGGTGTCAAAACCCTAATTACCAAAACCCTAGGTGTCTAAAACCCTAGGTCAACTTGATCCACTTTTTCCGGACTTCGCCATCCTGTCTTTCCTTCCTTCTCGTGCGGTGCTCCAAAGAATCCAATGGTGGATTTTTCCACTTCCTGAGTCATCCTCGATCCATCTTCCTTGTTTATCTGTCATCCTCAATCTCCTCATCCAACAACTTTCTTTTCCGCACTTTGCTCCATCCTTTCTGTTCTTTTTCTCACTTCGACCCAGTGACAGTCACTGTGTCTCCCGCAAAGTTCACTTTTTACCTTTTCTTCCTTGTTCTTCGTTTCCTTTCATAACCAAGGGCCAACAGGCCCCCAACACTCACCTCTGACTCATCCCGAGGCACTTCAGATATGATCCTTTCATTTTAGTTCGACTTTGGACTGCACAGTGCAGCCTTTGCTTTCTACTTTATGCCTCCTTCCCGTCCTTATGCAGACTGTCTTTTCTGTGTTTGGTACCCAGTTTCAACTGCACCTGGTACCTGAACCCTTTTCCTCATGCCTTTACTTAGAGTTGTGAGGTAGCTGGTTGTCATAGTACAACTTCAACCGACTCCCATTCACCAATCCTTCTTTCAATTCCCCATTCAACATCTTCAGCTGCACAACCCCTCCTTCTGTGATATAGGCGATCTCATATGGTCCAAGCCAATGCGTTCTGAACTTCCCAGGGTGTTTGATAAACTTACTGTCATATACCAGTACTAAATCACCTTGCCTGAATATCTTCTTCTTGATGTGCCTGTCATGGTAGTCATTTTCTCGTTCCTTCTGAACTTGTTGATGGAAGTCTACAATGAATTTGTCTTCTTCTAGTTCGACTAATTGTGCTAGCCTCTCATGAACAATGCCAATATCATCCATGTCTGTAAATGTAACAATTGTTAAGCTCCATACCAAGTACTCCATTGGGACAACAACTTCAAGACCATAAACCAACTTGAAAGGGGTCTGCGTTGTTAATTTCTTGCAAGTGCTCCTATAATCCCAGAGTACTACTGGTATTCTTAAATCCTAGTCATCCCTATTCACACTGCAAATCTTTGTCAATGTTGTCTCCAAGATTTTTTGAATGCTTCAACCGTTTCATTTGCTTGTGGATGGTAAGGTGTACTCTTCTAATGCTGGATTGCAAATTCTTCAGTCAGGGCTTCAACTGTCTTATTGATGAAGTGTGTACCTTGATCACTCATAAGGACCTTAGGGCATCCAAAACTGGTTATTATGTCATCAAATATACAACTCCCAGCTATATTTTCACTACAGTCCTTGACTGCTCTTGCTTTGGCCCATCTAGTCAGGTATTCTGTTAGAGTGATAATATACCTTTCTCCTGTGCACTTTCTTGGTGGGTGTATAGGTCCCACAAAGTCAATGGCCCATTTTTCAAATGCTTGTAGGTTCATCTGCGGTGCTAATGGAATATCATATCTTCAGGATGGTTTTCCAACTCGCTGGAATACATCACATTCTCTGGTATATTCTTTAGAATCTTTGTGTAACGTAGGCCACCAAAGGTCGGCTCGCAGAACCTTCTACGTAGTTGCTTTCCCTACATAATTTCCTCCTGAAATGCCTTCATGAGCTTCTTTGAGGATCATAGGGCACTCTGCCTCCATCACACGTCATCTTAGTATCTCATCAGGCCCCATTATGTATAGCTGTCCAGCTATCAGGGAAAAATCTACAATGCGCACCACTAGCTGTTTTTTCTAGGAGATTGTATACTTACTCGGAGCCATTCCCGCTGACAGGAAATGGAATATATCTGTGAAGTGGTCATCAATATTTCTAATGGCGAGTAGTTGTGCATCCGGTAATGTATTGATCCAGGTGGATATTGGTGGCCACCCACCTTTTCCGACTGGCTCANNNGTTTTCTGGCAATTTTGGCAATTTACTATTTTTAGCAGGTTTAACTTCCGAGGCCATTTTGAGGGCCTAAATGAAGGTTTTTTGAGATCAAGGTGCTCAATGATAGCCAAAGGCATCATTGAGCCCCCAAAATGAATCTCCTCGACGATACCTTTCCAACGAGCTAT
>CBVK0100043718.1:0-32039 GCA_900067695.1 Picea abies
GTGGGGTAAAAGGAGGTTGCCCCCTCAAAGAGGCTTATTATCTGAAATTATCTCTCTTTCAAGGCGTTGAGTACTTTTCCTGAGGTTTTTCTATGCTATATTGATGTTTGGTTCTTAACAGCAACAATGCGTGAATTTTAATTACAGTTTGATTTGGCTTTGCGGCGTTCCCGATGTGATATGCATCATTTAAGTATGTATTAGCATTATTATTTGTTTGTAAAATTATATTATGAACAATTAATCATATAACAGAGTGACATAATTCAAGCTTGTAGTTGTTAATGTTCTTCGGTGCTATAAGAATGCATGATTGGTTTGAGTATGTATGCAAGTCTGTTAAAATCTGGAAGTTTGTGTTGTACTTCAATGCTTCAAGACCAGCAGTGGCAGGTTATCTTTGTATGTTTGTGAGTTTGTAAAAAAAAAGGTCAAATTGTATGATTGACTACTGAATATATCTAGTAGCCAGATCACTTTCCTATATCATTGTTGAAATTTGCTCCTCGAGGGATTTCACAGATGGTAGTGTATCCACAGGATGTTTCAATATCTAGACTATTCTTCAGGGTATGTCAAGAATCGCCAGTCATAACAAATACACCATCGATGGTCAGAAGAAACTATATATGTGATGAATGAAGTGGCAACTCGAGATGAAGAGATGAGAAAGAGCGAAGTCTATGATAGTTCAGAAGTGGGTAGAAGATGTTGATGAAGACCATAAATTCAAAGAATAGTGTTTGTAATATGTATTTATGTGATGTTAATGAGTTTTGTAATGTAAGCATTAAAAGGGGGTGTTGGATATAATGCTTCCATTAATGCAATGTGTCGAGTTTGGAGATTTGTTAGAGGTTGTTGAGAGATTATCTCAACCTCCATATCTATGTTTGGAATTAGTTGGATCTGACTCCAACTATATATGTGTATTGTTTCTTGATGTGTATGGAATACGAATATTATTTGTGTGTAACTATCGTGCCATGTCTGCTCACCCAAAATTTAATATTGGGGGCATAGCCTGTTATATTAGAAAGAGAATTTATCCTCACATTCAACTTCATAAGATCGACCCTTTCAATCAGTACATTTGGATAGAAATTTTAGATGCCAATGCTAAGAAGATGTATATAGAAATTTGCTATTTTGCACCTATTAATTCTACTTTTTATAAGAAAAACAATCTAGATAGCAATTGTCCCTATAATAATTTAGAACAAGATATTTTTAGTTTGAAAAATGAAGGTAATATCCTTGTGCTATGAGACTTTAATGCTAGGACTACAACTAACCAAGCTACTCTTTTAAGCAATGATTCCAACCATAATCCTTTATGGCTAGATGAGGACCTTGTTTTATCTAATAGCTACAAACGAAGCTTTGAAGACCTAATTGAGAATTTGTTTGGTACTGAGTTGGTCAAGCTTTGCAGCTCTCAAGACCTAATAATTTGGAATGGAGTAATGAAGTGGCCAAACTCCAACCAGATGACTTGTATTCATGGGTTAGGTAGTAGTGTCATAGATTATGTGATATATGATATCCTCATTTCCAACCAAATAGTAACTTTTGACCTTTTAAATTACCATGAACTTGACTATGATCATAGACCTTTAACCCTAACTCTAAACTTTACCAAGCACAAGAGTGCCATTGAAGTGAATTTTGATAATCAAAGGCAATTGCGCTTTGACAAAAGTAAAGTTGACCTTTTCTTAAAGGAATTAAATAGTGAATTACATCTCCTAACTTATAAGGACAACATTAAAGACCTCTATCGTAATTTTACAACTACCTTTTCCACTTCTATTAACAAGCTATCTTTCAAGGTGTCTTGTAAAAAGAATAATAGAACGACCAACCCTTGGTATGATAAAGATTGTAAATTTGCTAGGAAATCCATTAGGGATGCTTCTAATGAGTCCTTAAAACTCGATAAGATCAATACGTACAAATCCCTAATTAAAAGGAAAAAAAGGTACTATATCAATAAAATGAAAGAATAGCTTTCACAACTATCTAAGATGGATCATAAGAAGTTATGGAGGAAAATTCTAAACCACAATACTAAAGAAAATAATATGATTCCCTTAAGGGACTGGAATTCCTACCTTAAAAGTCTTTACAAGTTCTCTAATGCCATGGATAGCATTCCTATTGTCCCTAAAGAGGATGATTTTTTTTCTTTGAATGAAATAGAGTTCGGGGTTAAGCGGCTTGCAAATGGGAAAGCTAAGGACATTCAAGGCTACCAAGCTGAAATTTTTAAAATCGGAGGGTCTATCCTCATCCCTCACATACACAAGCTCTTCAATTTAGAAGTTAAGCATGGCTTCTCTAAACCATGGATGCAAAACCTCATTGTTCCTATTTTTAAAAATGGGGATAGAAACATTCCCTCTAATCATAGGACCAGTATGATTAGCCCGATTTTAGCCAGGTTTTACCCAAATAGTGCATTTTGGACCAAATTGCCCCCAGATTTCAACTGCAGATTGCGGGAGCTACAAGTGACGGAATTGACAACCGTCTGGACCAAGTACGTCATCTTTCCCTTCTCTTCATTTCTAGTGGATTAGTATTTGCAATTAGGTTTCATTTTTTGAGTATTTCAAGGTGCAAATTAGAAACTAGGGTGTACGCGAGCTATAGTTCATCGGGTCACATATACGCAACCTTATATGAAACTGTTATAAAAAAAAAACCACGTATATGCAACCCTATACACAACTGTTATAAAAAATAGACCACGTATATGCAACCCTATACGTGACTATGTAAATTGCAACTCGCGTACAAGTTCGTGGATTGCATTTTAAAATTGTTATTGAATAAGAAATTGATTTTAAACTTGCAAGATGGTGCTAGAGTGGAGAGAAAGAGAGCATGAAGAGGTTGATGTTGCGGTGGAGAGAGATCCAGGGGCCCAAATGGAATTAAGGAGATGTGGGATATACAATTTTTGGGCTCTCAAAGGCATGAGGTCTCAAGTGAGACTACTCCAGATGTTAGTGAACTACTGGGATCCAGATACGGAGACCTTCAACCTTGATGGGAAACCATTGAGGATTGAATTTGAGGACATATAATTTTTTATCATATTGTCACGTCGGGGTGAGGTGGTGAACCTCAATGCCTGGGGAGGTGGGAGTGACATGAACATAGAGGATTACATAGCCACTCATTGCATTGTAGGGACCGAGAAGGTAAGGAGCCAACTCCCGATAAGAGCGATAAAAAATTTGAGTCTCAAGATTGTTGTCCTAGTATTGGCACGGATCATAGGGTCAGGTTCATTGCATCAGGCATCTAATCCACTTATGTTCTATTTAGTGGAGTGCTTGAGACCTACAGTTTACGACTGGTGCACCTCACTGTTGGCCAATATGAAAAGCCAACTGAAAGACTGTAAATAGGGTAGGAAGAGGAACTTCGGGTTTGCGTCTATCATGTGTAGTTTTTTCTTTGAGTGGGTTCCAGGCTTGTTCCCTAGAGTGGAGATTGTTCTGCATGGACCTCGCGATCCAACCATGGCACGATGGACTGAGGTGATGAGGCGGTTGGGGGGAGGTAGGGTACCAACACACTACATCGACGAGTTTTTCTTCTGGTGGCGGTGGCAAGCGATAGCTCTGAAGGACTACCCTTATGCAGGGATCAACTTTAGAGGATATCCAAACATGCCATTACCACCAGGTTCCGCCTACATAGACATAGGTATGCAATTTTTTTTTAATATTTCATTTTTTTGTATTTTTGTATAAGAAAACAATTTTTTTTTTGGATGATGTCAAGTACTAATTAAAACATGTACGTTATGTAGATGTGGGTCCACAACGACCAGGCGGACTACGAAGACACTGACGGAGGCATCGGGGGGATGAGCCAGCGGGAGGAGATGTAAATAGAGTGCTTCAAAATGTACAAGGAAACCTGTCTCGTTTGACACAGAGAATTCCCATGGTTTAGGTAGAGGATCTATCAGAGGTGATGCAACAATAGGTGGTAGGTGTGCCCCATGCTTAGGTGTGACTCTTTCGATGTCTCACAAACATAATACTATGCTATCATGACACTCATCCGGTGCCACAGGCATATATGTTGTGATTATTGTATTGATCGGTCGTATATGTATCTTGAGGGTGTGAGCCCCAATTTTTTACTATAACACCATATTTTTTGGAGGGATGAAATATAAAAAACAGTGACCTTCGGCTTTACTTATATTACAATGTGTACATTGGTGAAAGTGTTTTCTTTGCTTTAGTTATGTGACAAATTCCAATCTAAAACATAATTAGTGTATGCATCAGATACATAATTAGAACTCCTAGGTATGTGATGATAAGTAATAAAATAAAAATGTCATTCCAAAATTCGTACCCATAGGAATCATCAGAGTAGAGAAGGGTATCACACACAATAACTGTCGTTCAACAGACATACTACTAACTGGGATTCCAGATGAACTTCTAAAGAACTAATACCATGTGAAATGGCATCGCGCAAAAGATTTATAATGACGCTATATTCAACCACATTATTCGTTGATGGCCCTAGGCAAACACCACCTGAAGACACCAGTAGACCCTCAGGTGAGTAAACAACCCAAGTGATGTAAGCCAAGTTCTGTGTATGACAACTAGCCCCATCTGCGAATCCTAAGTAGACTGAATACTCTGTTGACATCTACCAACCAAGGGAAAACTTGATCTGAAAATGGGTGGGTGCTTTATGTAAGTTTTCAATTAAGAATCATTTTCTGATGATGTATTTGCATAAGGATTAAAGGGCCTATGAATCCATGATTAACCATGCTTGTAAACAATAATACATAACCCACATGAACTCAAAATGGAATAAATCACACTAAAATACAAGTGAGAGAGACAACCAATGTTGGTAACGAAGTTCACCCCTCCTAGGCTACATCTCCAGATCCACTTCAATTGGAATATGGATCGTTTTCATTCCTTCTTCAAAAGATGTTGGGACCTTCTCATAAGTTATTACATAAGATATGCCTTCTCCTTCAGTGAGGATTCAAGAAGACTGCTCACACTCATACCTCTCCATACATCAAGAAGGATAATACCTTACATGAATAAGTCTCTCAAAGCTTAGGAGTAGTAGCATTATGGCTTTCTAACTCCACTCATTAACTCTCCATTACTCTCCTCCTTACTCTCCCCCTTTCAAAGGGATCACATAAGGCATTATATAGTTTTTCCTCACTCCATCTTAAGAAAGAGCATTAACTCCTAGATCCACAATAATAGGATCTAATTACAAAAGAGTAAAAACAAGATCCATGAATGTAGGATCTCAAACCATCTTCAAGTACATAAAGGGAAAAGTCTCAAAACCACCCAAAGACTCTTCATCCATGTCCTTTATTCTCTCAACCTAAAACTAAGAATAATGGCAAATTGGTGTGAGGTGGTTTCTCACATAAAAACCAATTTCCAAAATGAAAATTTAATGATAAATACGTGAGTCTAATTTCCCTCACAAGTTTTAATCATTTTAAATCAATAATGAATAATAATGTATGAGTTTTTCAAAAGCTCATAAAGCATAAATAATATGCATGAGCATCTCATAAAGCATAATAATACATGAGAAACATAAAACTCAAAACATATAACTTCACCACTCTGCAAATCAACTTGGTGAACACATTAAAGTCCTTCCCTGTGTAGAAAATCTGTCCAGATTATGCCTCCCCACAAAGAACCTTTTGGTCTCCAAAAGTATCAACTCTATCGGTATGAAAATGTCCTCAAAAGGCCATTCTTTCAAGACTCCTTCACATGCTTACTTCGGAATCAAAATGCAAAGCCAACACTCGCAATCGCTGTAAAGAAAAAGTTTGGAAAAGCACATCATTGGTCTCCTTCACCTCTGTTCTTCGGAGCTGAAATGTCGAAGCCCACCTACATAATCTTGCAACCTGTAGATGATGACCTGTACTTCAATCTTTGGAGTACCTTACTTGCCAAGAGTTTATAACTAGACTCTTGGTCAAGTTTACAATGAATCGCCAAAATGGCATAGGCAAATCACCTCATACAACTATTTACAATGATGATTACAAAATGAAGCCAATGAAGGCTTAAGGTGCAAAATAACGCCTCTCACTCTCCTCACTCAAGAGTGGCTAAACAACTATTACAATGCTTCATAATAATTGGTTTTACAAGGCACTTTGATATACCAGAAGGTGCACAAATTTGACAAAACCCTATGGTCCTATCTACCCATTACAAAAGGTGCAGTAATATATGCACTAGTGGTGCAAAAGCCCCCACTACAAAATTATGTGCACTTCAAATGCCCAACTCTTTTAAAGGCCATATATCGAACTCTAAGCAGAGGAAAAATTTCTAAATGCCCCTTGATTGCCTTTGATCCATCATGTGGCAATTATGGGTAGTATAATGAAGGTATATGCCTTCATTTACTTTTACTTCTCCTTGTACAAAGCTTTACATGGAAATTACATGCTTCAATAGGAAATGAAAGGCTCAAGGCCTTTACATGGCCCATACATCAAAATTCAAGGAATCTCTCATGCCAAATATGATGCCCAGAAAATGTACTATGGCCAAACTATGGCCCTTCCATGGTAATTACATCAAATTAGAAGGCAATTTTTATGTGCAAAAATCATGTACAAAAGGGAAACATATATGGTTTTCAAACCCCCCTTTGACATATCATTCCCAATATTCCTTTGATGGTCATTAGGTATGAACACTTGGTTTTTAGCAACAATAAACCTCAATAGTTAAGTGGGCAAACTATAATATAAATCCACGTCACATGATGCGCCATACCTCAAACGCTGAAACCAAAGTAACAAACCCATCTTCCAATGGTGAATGCTAATATTTAGCACCAAAAGCTTTCGATTTTCTACTCATGCTTTAGTACTTGGCTCCATGGCATAGACTCCCATGGTTGGCACTCCATCTAAGAATCCCATGTGACCTCAACTTTTAGGTGTTGGGCATGTCTGGTGGAGAGGCTTGGAACAATACTGTTGTGTAATTTATGCAACTGTTGCATAAATATGAGTCATTGTGTCCTTAAACCCTCGAAACATACCAAGTGATATGACAACTACAGGAGCACCAACTGCACATAATTTCAGATACTGTACAGTTTTAATTTTCATGGGCGATTTTGAGAAATGACCAATATAACAATGAGTTTCCAACAACAATATCTCAAACACTGCCACCATATTTCTCATTATGTGGACCACATTTTCATAGCAATGCACCACCAACAATAGAGGTAGATAGCACAAGGAAGATTCGTCGAGTAATGGAATGAGAGAAGAGAAATCTAGGTTGCAATTGGAAAGCCAAGGATCTGGCCTGTATCAAATTCGACTACGAATAAAAACTGAAACCCTTGCCACTGCTTGAGAATGAACTCACAAACTGTAGAAAGTTGGATTATAATTGGATATACATCGATCCTTTCAGTGATCGACCACCATACCTTCAAATCCATTTGGGTCACAAGTCAGTACCCCATCCACATCCTTCTATACCCGAATCTCTCTCAGGCCTAAGGCCTTGCCAATAGTTGTTGCAGTCAGATCGTTGGTTTGTCGGTGAAGGCACTATAAAGGTCCAATAGAAAATTATAAATGTTGATGCATCTTGCTTGATAAATTTCTGCAACCACATCTTCCAGCACTCCTACAACACGATAGGTGGATTTTTCCACAACAATCCGAGCGTGAGGTGCCACGCTACCGATTGTACCAACATTTCTCTACCTCGTCGCCATTAAGCCAGGGGTGCCATGGAGTCTCAATTGGAAATTTGATTTCATTGATGGGTACTACAGAATTTTTGTCTTCGTTGAAGATAAGTATTCACAATCGTTTGCATGCATGGCTTTCTAGACATCCGGACTATTAAGATATGCGTATACGTAATCATCGATGCAAGGATCACATTGTGGAGTTTTGGCTTCTCCCTTGGCCAATTCAAATGAATCAGTTGAGCATTTGGGAGCATAGATACTGTACCATATCCACCATATCTTCTACAATATCGTACAAAATCCCATTATGATCACCAACAATAGATTTATCATATTTCTGGGCTAGAAATTTTAACACACATGTAAATGACGTGAATTTTTCGACACTTCAATGGTAGACCTGGCTTCCTTGTTGTATTCGTCAACTTGGAATCCCTCCAAATCTCTAATATAAGACACATTATCTGTCTCAACACCTCTTTCACAGTGATCACAATGAATTGGACAATGGCAACGATGCTTATGAACGGACACGTGCTCAACAAACTCTTCTCCATGCAACACAAATCTTGGAGGCGTGACAACCGTCGATCTATTCTTGGAGATTGATTGAATCTGCCAACGAGTCACAAGATGAATCACTATTGGAAATGTCAATGTCCTCTTTGAAACAAATCAAATGCCCTTCCCTGACACGTCTTCGACTATTCCGTATGAATAGCTCGATCGATCGACGCAGGATCACCTATCTATGTCGTTGATGCAAAGGTGGGATTGGAAATCAAAGGATAAATCCATCCCAACTAGACTTATATTACAAATACAGAGGATTGGTATAGACATCCAACACAATGACCCAATCTGGCATCTCCCAATCGAACTGTTGCAGGATATCAATCCTTGCGGTCTTTTGTTCCTCTAACCACAAGTTGTTGAGCAAGTTAGCTAGATAGATTGAAAACTATGCAGGCACCTCCCGGATCAGCCTCGTACACCCATCGAAATCAGTATCAAAACTAAGAACCAACACACCATTAGCAATCAACTACACTAATTATGCAATGGGGATGTTATTTGCAGGAAAAAAAGAAGAAGATAATAAGAAGTATCCCTGCAACAACACAATACGTTGACAACACAGTCGAAGTATCACTAGTCGAAGTAAAACCCACACCAACAATGGGATTATTCAAGATAAAGTTCAGAATAGTAGGAAACAATTTGCTACCAACATATGCATCCACATAACGAACTCAGAGCTAAAGACTCGATGGCTTTGGAAAACATCTATGTGGCACCAACAATATTTCATTAATTGTCCTTCATTTTGACGGTCTCCCATCTTGTTTGGTAGATGCCTTGGCCACATCAATAAGACCATCCATATTTCTAATAGAGACATGGTTATCCAACTTCTAGAAGAGATGATCATGAATAATTTAAAAAAAAATCGATGAAGGTAGCATCAACGTCCCCCATAAAAAANNAGTTTTAAATTTTGCAGAAATGATAACCATTGTTTACCAAGCCATTCAAATGGATGCTCCTTGGATAGTTGATATTTTTGAAGAAATTCTTTTGGAATTATTGTCGTTGGACTAAATCATTCATCTGTTTCCTTCTTCTTTGCAGGAGCTTGTACGAATCTTTTGCCACGTTTTAGACGAAGCCGAGGATGAAATTTCCAATCCAATGGTCACTCATCTCACAATGAGTGCAATAGTTCCTTTGCTTCTCATTTAACAACATCTCCTTGTCACGAAGACGTAAAAGAGGTTCTTTCTGTCTTGCCTCACTTTCGATGGGCATGATCTTCTTCACTACCCAAACTTTCTTCTTGCAATCCTTGGCTACATCATGGTTAGAAGACCTATGACCATAATCATCTTTCTCATATGTAAGAAAAGAATTGAAATGTACTTTATACCTTCCTAAGTGGTTCTTTCTCTGATGAGGACAAGTTGGATTGATTCCTTTCATCGAATCTGATGGTGAAGAGATGGTTTTTTCTTCAACAACCTTTGAGCATTCTCCATTCTCCTCCTTGCCATAACCCAAACTTGCGAATTGTGGTCTTTGTACCACCTCTAATGGTTGAGTGATTCCTTGGCCATGAATGCCAAGTCCACCTCCTTTGTATCCCATCTTCGTGAGGAGATTCATGCCCACATTAGTTTCATACTGAGAAAACATTAAACATGACGAAGCATCATATACCTCGGTTTGAGTTTGTGCATCCATGATAGAAGGCTCTTTGTCTTCCATTCGTTCACCATGCTGCAACTTAGCCAGGAGATCATCCTTGTTTTGCAATTAGAGTTGCAATTCTTCAATAATTCCGTTGAGGACTTCTCCATGAAGCTGAGACCTCTTTTGAAGCTCTTGCTTCTCTTCTTCTACAACCTGCAAAAGCCTTCTCAACTCTGCATTTTTAGCTTGAATGTTGTGATTTATCTCTTCTAATTCTTGAATTCTTTCTTCTTTCTTCACTCTTTTTCCCATCCTACAAAGCATTCAACCTAGCTTTGATACCACATGATCTGAAAATGGGTGGGTGCTTTACACAAGTTTTCAATTAAGAATCGTTTTCTGACGAAGTATTTGCATAAGTATTAAAGGGCCTATGAATCCATGATTAAGCATTCTTGTAAACAATAATACATAACACACATGAACTCAAAATGGATTAAAGCACATGAAAAGACAAGTGAGAGAGACAACCAATGTTGGTAACAAAGTTCACCCCTCCTGGGCTATGTCTCCGGATCCACTTCAATTGGAATACAGATTGCTTTCATTCCTTCTTCAAACGATGTTGGGACCTTCTCATAAGTGATTACATAAGATATGCCTTCTCCTTCAGTGAGTATTCAAGAAGACTGCTCACACTCATACCTCTCCATACATCAAGAAGGATAATACCTTACATGAATAAGTCTCTCAAAGCTTAGGAGTAGTAGCAATTCAAGAAGACTGCTCACACTCATACCTCTCCATACATCAAGAAGGATAATACCTTACATGAATAAGTCTCTCAAAGCTTAGGAGTAGTAGCACTATGGATTTCTAACTCCACTCATTAACTCTCCATTACTCTCCTCCCTACTCTCCCCCTTTCAAAGGGCTCACATAAGGCATTGTATAGTTTTCCCTCACTCCCTCTTAAGAAAGAGTATTAAATCCTAGATCCACAATAATAAGATCTAATTACAAAAGAGGAAAAACAAGATCCATGAATGTGGGATCTCAAACCATCTTCAAGTACATAAAGGGAAAAGTCTCAAAACCACCCAAAAACTCTTCATCCATGTCCTCGATTCTCTCAACCTAAACTGAGAATAATGGAAAATTGGTGTGAGGTGGTTTCTCACATAAAAACCAATTTTCAAAATGATAATTTAATGATAAATACGTGAATCTAATTTCCCTCACAAGTATTAATCATTTTACATCAATAATGAATAATAATGTATGAGTTTTTCAAAAGCTCATAAAGCATAAATAATATGCATGAGCATCTCATAAAGCATAAGAATTCATGAAAAACATAAAACATATAACATATAACTTCACCACTCTATAAATCAACTTGGTGAACACAGTAAAATCCTTCCCTGTGTGGAAAATCCGTCCGAATCAAAACTCGATAAGCAAGTTGAAGAAGAAAAGAGGAAAAGATACATACACTAAAATACATTAGTATACAAAGAGAAATGACTAAGCTTGGGGCTCAAGTGTAGTATCTTTTCAAGTAGAGCCCATTCCTAGGCTCATTCAACATATTCCCTTCATAATCTTCTAACGTAGGCTCCTTTTTTTAAGACACGTCACACGATATAGGGACCGTGCCACATGGGTTTGAACTTGTCTGCCCCTAGTGGTTCTTTGGCTTAGTCGTACAAGAGGACCAAGTCACCCTCAATGTACTACCAAGGATAGACAGACTTATCATACTGGACCTTAACACGTCGTTTATTCACCTCGATAGTCGTAGAGGCATCTCAATGCTGCTCATCTAGACTCTCTAGGTGCATGAGGCATTGTTCGATATCGGAAGTGCCAAGTAGGAGCGTAACTACCAATATAAGAGAATGGATTTCAAATTCAATAGGTAGTATATACTCTACACCTTGTACTAACTGGAAAGGAGAAAAACTAGTGGAATTCTTAACCGAGGTTCGGTATGCCCAAAGCACGAGGTAAATCATGATATGCCAGTCGAATTTTCCCTAGCTGACAATTTTCTACAAAATGGTATTGAGAGACTTGTTCACGGACTTTACTTGTCCATTTTCATGGGGGTAGTAAGGGGAAGAATGACCATGTTTAAACCCCAGTTTCAATGCTAACTCTTCCATCATTTCATTCTGAAAATGACTGCCATGATCAATGACAATCTCACTCAGGATTTCGAACCTGGCTATAATTTTATTGAATACAAAAATGCAGCAGTATTACCATCAGATTTAACTGTAGCCATGGCCTTGACCCACTTAGTAAAGTAGTCAACGACCACGATAATATGTTGACTCCCCCCAGCCTAAGTTGGGTTGCAATCCACAAAATCCACCCCCCACTTGTGAAGGTACCAATGGTAATGACTGGGTGAAGAGGGGTTGGAGGTGTGTGCATCTTCTGAGTGAACACCCGGCAGGGGTGACACTTCTTGAACACTTCGACGCAATCTTTAAAAATAGACGGCCAAAAATAACTGACTCGCAAATTATTTTGGGTTGTCGCAAACCTAGATATATGACCACCAAAAGCCCCACTATGACAATCATTCATAATAGACTTAGCTTCTTCATGATTCAAGCAGCGATGCAAGATATTATCTACTCCTTGATGATGCAAAATGTCGTCCACGATAAGGTAGTTCTTAGATTGGTATCGTATGCGTCGTCAATCATCTCTCGAAAGATGCTGAGGGAACTTCAAGGTTTCAATATAGATCACAATATCTCCATACCAGGGGTCTAACGACAAGACAAGGAAAATGTGTTCATACGCAAATGAATCAACATGAATAACATCCTCATCTAACTGAGGGAAGTCCGATATTAACTTGACAAAAAAATAGTGATTTCTTGGGTTTTGCCGAGGAAAAATCAATATCAAGCTCTTGTAAGATGACAATCCATTTGTTATATCCCCCCCCAATGATACACCTAGTAAGGACGTATTGAAATGGATTGACATCGGAAACCACAGTAGTTTTTCAAAGCAATATATAGTGTCGTAATCATTGAACTGCATGAACGATAGCCAAATCTAGCTTCTCGACATGAGAATACTTGAGTTTAGGGACGACTAGGTTTCGACTAAGATAGTAAAAGACATGCTCATGGCGCTCATCATCCTCCTGAACTAAAACCATACTAATCGCCCCTTCAGACGTGGCGATATAAAGCAAGTAATCTCTACTGTAGTCTGGAGGCTTCAGTAGAGGCGTCAATACCAAGACTTTCTTTAGAGCATCGAAGGACTTCTGGGCTCACTCATCTCAGATAAAACTTGTGTCCATATTCAAGAGATGCATGAAACCCTTAGTAATATTGGCATAGTTTACTATAAACCGACGCAAAAAGTTAGCTTTCCCTTGTAAACCTTGAAGCTGATGAATAGTGCTTGGGGGAGGCAATCAAAGTATTGCCTCAACCTTTAACAGATCCACCATGATCCCAATCTCAAAGACTAGGAATACTAGAAGAAGACTTGATCTAATGCAAAAGATGCATTTATGAGGGTTCAAACAGATGCAGTAATAGTGGCATCTTTCAAAAACTAGACAAAGGTGGGTAGGGTGATCCACTCTCTTGCGGGAGTGAGTAGCAAGATCATCGAGATAGGCTTCGACTATATGATTGATATCGTGAAATGTGAAGGTCATAACTCATTGGAAGGTTGATATGATGTTTTTAAGGCCGAAAGGCATCTTCCGGTATGCGAAATAACCCCAAGGAAAAATAAATTCCATCTTATGTTGATCCTCGGGCTTCATCTGAATTTGGTTGTATCCTGAAAATTCATCCATAAAAGAAAAAACCTCACTTCTCGCACACTCATCAAGAATCTTATCAATGAAGGGTGTCGAGAAGTTGTCTTTAGGATAGGCCTTATTCAGGTCTCGAAAATCCATGCATACGCGGATGGTTCCTTGCTTCTTATTCACATGAATAGGATTGGAAACCCATTTAGTGAAGGGAACCGGGTAGATAAATCCAACATTAAGCAGTGTTTCCACCTCTACCTTAAGAGTAGGGGCCTTCCTAGGATTGATAGCTCTAAGTCGTTGTAGAACAAGTTTGGCATACAGGTATGTTTTAATCTCATGTTCGACAATTCGAGGGTCGATTCCTGACATCTCTTCATATGACCAAGTGAATACATCGCAAAATGTTTTGAAGAGCTCGGTGTAGATCATAATTTATTCCGACGAACAATCTACACCGATATATACATTTTCAACCTTACTAGGAATATGAGAGATATTGATCGTGACGGTAGGAGAGATACTCTTCATGTTTCCTTCGACATAAATGTTGAACATATCAAGTGGAAATACGACGTGACTGACTATCTCGCTCAAGGTAGATCTAAAATCATCTTGTTTGATTCTAACAAGTTCTGGGAGGAAATAAGAGAGATTGTGCATATCATCCCATGGCATGTTAGAACCATTAATGGCTTCTACAATTGCTTCATCTGAGGGTTATGTGAGAAAGATGATGAAGTGGCCCATACGGGCTTAAGAACAAGATCCTCTTTGTCCATCTATGAAGTGACAAGATCTAGGTCGACAGAAGAGTCAAGAAAAACTTGATACACTATCTTTGTCGCCGACAGTGGCATAGCCATTCTAGTATGTGACTGAACTTCACAAGACTCAATCGAGGAAGGTAGGGTCCAAGGATGGTTAAAATATGAAGTGCAAAAAGTAACGTACCTCATTGACGAAGAAGACATACTGGACATGGCATAGATATGATGAATTGGAGCCACAAATTCAAAGGTACCCATAAGGGATGAATACATTCCGACACCAATGTTCTTATTTGTCGGCTGATAATTGTCGATCACGGGCATCGATGGTCCAACCGATGCATTGGGGATAGCATACGCAAAGGACAAATGGTCGATTGTCGTGATCTTCCCATCGTGAGGAAAGCATAGAGTATGAAAGACAAACAATACGATTGCAGTCATAGCATAAGTCCAATTACCTCCTAGTAACAAATTATAGTCAAGGGGTGCATCAACCACCTCGACATCCACCTCCACTGTCTTCCCACCTAACTAGACCAAGAAGGCAGGAAGAATACCATGAGGGCAGAAAGAACGACCATCAAAAGCAGTCAACATGGTCAAAGATTGAGAGAGGGTTGGAGATCCAATGGATTTCCAACAGATTAAGGACATCACGCATGTTGCAACACCTTCATCAATACAAGTGTGTTTGATGGCATACTTTGAGTAACCCACGTGGATCTGGAATGGCACATGGTAAGGCAAGCGAGGCTTCACATCCATGACACCAAAATTGATAACCATGGAGCCACATGGGTGTAGATATCCTAACGCAGATAGCAAGGCATTCCTTTGTGAAAGACACGTCTACAGTACCTCCAAAGTCGACATCGTGCAAGGGGTTTGACCCAGACCCTCAACAATAGAGTAATTTTGGGTGGCTCTAACATTAGGGTTGTGGGTAGAGCGCTTGTGATCCAGGTGGATATTGTTGGCCACTTACCTATTCCACTTGGACCCCCACCATTGTTTCTTTTAGTTTTTCAGTTTCCTTAATTGTAGCACAATTTACTATTTTTGGTAGTTTTTTGGGTATTGAACTTCCAGAGCCATTTTGAGGCCCTAAATGACGTTTTTTGGGCATGGTCCGATCGAAAAATATATTCTGCCAAAAATTGTAGTCCTTGGATAGATATTTTTAACGATGTATCATATGCGTCAAATGGAGATAGTATGCCAAAGTTACGACCCCATAAATTGATGTACCAATTTACCCCGATGGGGCCCATATTTTGGCGTTTTATCTCCTAGGGTTAGGTTTTTTGGAGGTTTAGGGTTTCCATTTTTTCTCAATAATAAATAGGCCTTTGAGCCTCATTGGAACACAGAGTTCAGAGGGTTGTATCCACCACATCTCTTCTCAGAGATCGCCCTAGCTAGTTTATTTCTATTCTATCTGTAAACAAATTTCGGTTCTTTGATATTAATGAAATGAAGTGTTATTTCTGCTGCATCTTTGTATTCATGGTTATTTGTGTATTTTGTTGCGTTCTTGCATAAATCCGTATCAATGGTATCAGAGCCAGGTTGCGCTTTCTCGATCCTTCTTTGCATGTCCCTAACAAGATCAGGGTATAAGGAGTTAGGGCTCAATCTGGTTGAACCTTTGCAAGATCAGCCTCACAAACCCCAACGACCACCCATGGGGGACGAAAAGAAAGATGAGGGAGCAAGAGATCCTATCAAAATATTGCTCGAGGAGGCCCTTGAAAAAAAAAGGAACGCGATGATGGGTAACTTCGCCCAGATCCTTCAACGATTTCCCACTTGCGGTGTATCTGCATCCAACAACCACTCTGGAGGCACAACCCCTTTTAAGATACAAGTAAACTTTGAGATTCCCATATTTGATGGTCAAATAGATGCAGACATTGTAGATAGATGGTTGAATCTTTTAGAAGGATATTTCTTGGTTCATGACTTTTCTGACTGGGACAAGATTATTTTTTCACTGCTCAAAGTTGCCCCCCATGTCAAGGACTCGTGGGAAACCTAATGTGAGAAAAAGGATGAGGAGGAGCCCTCCCTATTCTCAGTAATACCCACTTGGAATTATTTTTGATACGCCATCAGGGAACAATATTATCTTGTGGGGAGCTATGAGGAAAAGTACATATAATGGACTACATTGCAGCAACAAAGGGATCAAGATGTGCATGAGCTGACGAATCTATTCCATACCCTGTGCACAACGTTGGGTATCAAATATTCGGAGAAACATTTGGTGTTGAAGTACCGCAGTTGTCTACATAGATACATTCAGGAGGAAATGGAGTTTCTCGACATCTCCTCACTTGGTATGACATACCGGTATGCTGCCAAGATTGAGCAGAAATTCAAATAGAAGAAGCGAGACCTTGGATATGTGAATCAAAAGAAAGCAAAATGTGCCCTCAAACCGTAGAGCAAAGGACAAAACCAAGGCATGGTGGCTCAAGACAACCTACCAAATTCGCAAGCAAAGAACAACACCACGAAGCTGAGGAAGGACATGAGAAAGTGGTTTGAGTTCCATAATATCTCCACTCACAACACAAGTGAGTGTCGAGCCAAAAAATCATTGGTGGCCGAGATGAGGGATTCTAAATCAGGTGCATGCTTTGACATTGAATTAGAACTCGAGAAGGGGAATGATAGAGGGAAGCAGATTATCAATGTAAAGCCCAATGCCATCGTTTCCACAAGAAAGATTCAAAAGGAAGAAACGAAAGATCCAGAGGAGGAGGAGCATCTCTTCCACTCCCAAAAGTGGGTAAAGGGTTCCCCGCTACAGTTATCGTCGACAGCGGGAGCCAAAAGAACCTCATTTCAGCAGAGGTCGTGAAGCGGCTGGGCTTGTCGACCATAACACACCCACAATCATACACCATTGGGTGGCTTCACCAAGGATAGGATCTTCATGTCAGCCAACAATGTCTCCTTCCCTACAACATCAAGCCCTTCACCGATGAGGTATTATGTAACATTTCTCCTTTTGATGTTTTTGATGTATTATTAGGCCAACCATACTTGTGGAAGCGACATGTTGTGTATGAGTCCTGGCCTCACGTTTTTATTGTTACCTTGGGAAATAAGTTGTACAGGATACCAGAGGTACCACCGCATGTCGCTATCTCTTTGGTTACTGCAAAACAATGCAACAAGCTCATTTCCAAAACCGGGAAATTTGTTTTCCTGATGATCCGCCCTCAGGGAAAGAAGAATATTGTGGCCACGACCTCCAGAAAGGGATCCTATGCATGACAACAATGAATGGACAAGGTAGTGGAGGAGTATCAGGACATCTTCACCTCACCCACAAGGGTGCCTCTACAATGTTAGGTCAAGCACCCCATCGATCTGACCCCAGATGCGTCGCTACCCAATGGATCGATCTATCGGTGCTCTATTCTGGAGAATGATGAAATCAAGTGACAAATTTAGGAGATGCTACAGAAAGGCCACATTCGGCCAAGTTGATCGCCCTGTGGGAGACTAATCGTGTTGGTGCAGAAGAAGGATGGGACTTGGAGACTCTGTATTCACTATCAGGCACTGAACAAGACCACTGTCTGGAATAGGTACCCGATCCCACAGATTGATGACCTTATGGACCAAATCAAAGGGGTGAAATATTTTAGTAAGATCGAATTGAAGTCCGTGTATCACCAAGTACCAATCGAACCATCCGATGGAAGATTGTCTTCAAAGCCAAGGAGGGCCTTTTCGAATGGTTGGTCATGCCTTTCAGGTTGATGAATTCTCCCACAACCTTCATGAGGATGATGGACGACATATTGTGGCCATTCACCAATTCATTTGTAGTAGTGTACTTGGATGACATCCTGATCTTCATCCATACTTGGGAAGAGCACCTCCACCATATCCGACAGGTCCTCCAAACACTACGAAAACACAAGTTGTGCGCCAATTTGGAGAAGTGCACTTTTGGCATGACCCAGGTTCAGTACCTAGGATACATTATTGATGAGCGTGGGGTGCATGTGGATCTAACCAAGATCCAATTCATTCAGGATTGGCCAGCCCCAACCACTCTAACAAAGCTTCGCAGCTTTCTGGGTCTTGCTAATTTCTATCGCGGGTTCTTGTTGTGATTCTCTCATATCACTTGGCCCTTGAGTCAAGTCACCAAGGGAGGAGGGAAAGAAAAAATATTTTGGTCGGAATCTCAACAGAAGGCATTCACAGAATTGAAACATCGCCTCTATTGCACCATAGTGCTCACATTACCACACTTGCAACAACCATTTGAGATCGAGACAGATGCCTTTGACTATGCTATTGAGTTAGTTCTTACTCAACAGGGGCATCTAGTGGCATATCAGAGTGCAACACTATTTGACACAATCCGAAAGTATCCCACTTATGACAAAGAAATGTATTCCATTGTGTAGGCTTGCTGACAGTGGAAGCATTACATTTTGGGGAAGGAAACTATCATCCACACAGACCACTGACCCATGCAGTTCATACATACATAAGGGAAGTTGCAGAACGACCGCCATCAGAAGTGGTCCACATATCTGCAACAGTTTCATTTGAACATCAAGTACAAGAAGGGCAGCACCAATAATGTTGCAGACTGCCTCAACCAATCACCAATCGTGGTGATAACCACCATGCTCAACTCTTGTGGGCATGAGACTTCTCGTTGGCCGCTTCTCTACAAGAGCGATCCAGATTTTGACCACACATACAAGACGCTCTTGGAGGGTAACCGAGTTCCAAATTTTCACCTCCAGGATGCACTACTATTTCACCTGGGACACCTTTGTGTTCCTTCAAGCGAGCGTGCCAAGATGATTTGGGAAGTGCACTATAGTTGGGTCACTGGGCATTTTAGGGTCGAGAAAACAGTGGCAGTACTGCAAACGTATTTCTATTGGCCAAACCTTCGACAGGATGTCGGGAAGTACATCATATCCTGCACTACCTGTGCCATTGCCAAATCGACCATCAAGAAGCAAGGCCTCTATACTCCATTGCCTACCTCTAGTTGACCTTGGGAATCCATATCCATGGATTACATGTCGGGAATTCCTTCTACAAAGAATGGCAACGACTGTGTTTTCGTGGTCGTCAACATATTCTCGAAGATGGCCATTATGGTGGCCTGCAAGAAGAATATCATTGCAGAAGCCACTACTAAACTCTTCTTTGAACGAGTGTGGGTACACTTTGGGATCCCACAGTATATCATCTCAGATTGGGACAACAGGTTCCTCATTACATTTTGGTCCAACCTCTGGTCAATGTTGGACACCAAGCTCACCAAGTCCACAGCTTTCCATCCCCAAACTGATGGCCAGACAGAGGTCGTCAACAGGATGATCGTACACATGTACAACTCAAAGAATCCACACAAATGGGATGAGAGCCTCCCCTATGTACACCATAGAAATAATTGGGCCCTCAACAACTCGACCGACCACAACCCCTTTCAGGTGGGCTTGGGATTCCAACCACTATGTCCCATTGACGTAGCCATACCATTTGCAGCTACTCAGGCTGATTCATCTCATGTCTAGTCTGAAGCTGCCAAGGCGAACAAATTCATTAAGAGCATTCAGCACATTCGCCAACAGGTTCATGACATATTGGACAGAGCCAATGCTAATTACAAGCAGTGACATGATCAACATTGAGTGCAACACAACTTCCAGGTGGGCGACAAGGTGTGGCTACATTTGCAGAAGGAGTGCCTTGCTGGACCCCATCACAAGCTTTGCCCACTCTGATATGGGCCATACACCATCACCAAGGCTATAGGGGACAATTCCTTCAAACTCAGTATCCCACCATTCCTTGGTCCACACCCAGTGTTCAATGTGGACCGCCTTCAGCCTTACTTTCCACCTCCACTAGACACATCCGACATGGTAGAACAACTCACACCAACATAGTTAAACCCATACTGCATGGAACAAGCCACAACTAATCATATTATGGACACATAGATCAAGAACACCCACCATCAAAGGATCTAGCTATATCAAGTTGTCAAAGCAGGCCAACTCCTTCACTAGGGCAAGTGGCTCACCAGGGACCAAGTTCAACAGAAGTTTCATCATCTCACGGAGGAACTCAACGCAATGGGGACCATTGCTTCCTAAGGGGGGAGGAATGATCCAGGTGGATATTGGTGGCCACCTGCCTATTCCACTTGAACCCCCACCATTGTTTCTTTCAGTTTTTCAATTTCCTTAATTGTAGCACAATTTACTATTTTTGGCCATTTTTCGGGTCCTGAACTTTTGGAGCCGTTTTGAGGCCCTAAACGACGTTTTTTGGCCATGGTCCGGTCAAAAATTATAATCATAATAGTTTTTTCCAACAATTGTATTCCTCGGATAGATATTTCTAACAATGTATCATTTGTGTCAAACGGAGATAGTATGCCAAAGTTACGAAACTAAGAAATTGATGTACCAATTTACCCTGATAGGGCCCATATTTTGGCATTTCATCTCCTAGGGTTAGGTTTTTTGGATGTTTAGGGTTTCCATTGTTTCTCAATAATAGATAGGCCTTCGAGCCTCATTGGAACACAAATTTTAGAGGGAAGTAGCCACCACATCTCTTCTCAGAGATAAGCTACCAACACCCTAACTAGTTTATTTATATTATGTCTGTAAACAAATTTCGGTTCTTTGATATTAATGAAATGAAGTGTTATTTCCATTGCATATTTGTATTCATGGTTATTTGTGTATTATTTTGCATTCCTACATAAATCCAGATCAAATTGAGTACTTCTTTCGGAATACGAGGCGCAGGCTCTGGTTTTTCTATCTATAAAGGCATCTCCGATGGAGGGGGAGACTCTAGAGCATGTATATTCTGTGAAGAACTGTAATCACGAGACCGAGTGGCCAAATTAACCTGAGACTTAACCATATTTATGCATAGACAATCACCGTCTTGTGCTGGTGGGTTTTGACTTCCACTCGTCGCATTCCCAGCATTCGAGGAGCTCGAGGCCATGTGATGATTATGTGGAAAAGTATTAGTCAACACAGCGGGCGGTAGACATAAAGGCCTCACAACTTTTGCAACTTTGGGGCACAAGTGGGTAAGGTGATCATCTGTACAAAGATTGCAGGGAAACTTCACATTTCTCCTTTCTTTCTTGCCCTTAGCAACATTATTATTCGACTTGTCATTATTATCGTTTTCCTTGGGTTTATTATTATTATTATTCCCACCCTTACCGTTGTTACCCTTTCCTTTCTTTTTATTCTGTCCTGGTTTTTGGTTACCATTCGGGTTGGTCGACGACTGCACAGAATGTATATCCACCAACTGAGTGGGAGTGGAGGACATAGACAAAGCTTTCCCTCCTACAGACTGGTTTAGAGACAACTTTTTCAACTGGCTTGTCACCAAGTCTGTAAATTTCACAATTGAGGAACCTACAATACCATCAACATAAGGTCCGAGCTTTTGTCTAGGGTCATAACTTGACCTCGATGCATCTGGAAGAATTTCATATAACATCCCAGACTGAGCATATATAAGATCTAACTGTTGGGCTTTAAAAATCGCTTGTTCCTAAAAAGTAATTCTGGATATGGAAACATCCTTCGAAATATAAGGTTGTAAAGATGTAAGGAACCATTCTAAAAGGAACTCCAGAGGTATGTAGGCCTTGATAAACCTCTTCCATCTATGCCACTCTTATATTTGATCCAATATATGGGTGGATTTATCCTAGCGGAAGGTCGACATAAGTTATATGCTGAAATCATAATGAACCAACAATTGGAAGTGATTGAGGAAGACTAAAACCATGTGATTAAAGGTTTCATACATCCCCCCAGGTAGCTCTATATACCATTTCACTGCAACCCCCATGAGGATGTGTTGAAAAAATATTAAACAGATAGAATCGTCGTTAAGGGAATTAGAAGAGCACCAAATATGGAAAGTAGTGATGTGATCACCAGGATCCTCACTAGTCCTGCCTTCGAATTTTGGAATATCCGAAGGAAGCTTGGTGAGAATGGGGGGACATGATGGGTCATGAAACACAAGATCATTCATTAATCTAGATGGGTTTGGCAGATTGAGCGTGGCCAAAAAAGGGAGATGCAGTTGTGACATCTGGCCCCAAGATCCTGGGAAAGATTGTTGTTGGGGAATTGCAGTCCATCTAGGGTTCTGGCATGCACCATGGCCCTATCCGAGATTGTAAAACCCTCCTCCAAACTGATTCATAAGGGGTTGGTTGGGTACCATTCCAGTAGGAATGTTATGTTGAGGGTTGTAAATATTTCCCCTAGTCAGAGTAACTCCAAGTTGGGGGTTTCCCAAGGTGTGAAACTGACCTCCTCCGGCTGTGAATCCGAAGGAGAGAGGTGGATTATTAATTCCAAACATGTTGTTTGGAATCGGTGTGGAGGAGATAGGTGTAAATAACGAAACATAAGAAGTAGCTTGTCCACCAGGTTGATCACTCCATCCAAGAGTATTAAGTCTAGGATTAGACCCAGGGTGGAAAGGAGGTAGGTTTCCAACCATAGGATTCGTTTGAGGGATATGAGAACCTCCAAACGAGATAGGAATATGTGGAGGAGCCATGCCCCCAAGCCCAATACTAGTATTTGGGTTAGACATTGGAATGGAGGATGAAAATTGCGATGTGAAATTTGGCATACCATAAGAAAAAGGGCTAGAGGCCATAGGGATGGACTGAGTATTGTATCAAGATGTGCAAAATATAGACGCAAAAGGGTTCATCACAATGGGTTGAGCAACAACCACAGGTTGGATAGGAGTGATGATGGAAACCATCGGCACTACAACCGTAGTGGTTGAAGGTGTTGAAGGAACAATATTAACTACAATAGGAATGAGAGTCGAGGGACTCTCAATATCTTTCTGACTTGACTCAGTACTCATCCTTGTATGATCACACGTATGATAAGTGGAGGTGTGTGTACCACGTTTTATAAACTTACGCCTTTTAGAAGGAAAAGGCTCAATATGTGGTGGTAATATTAACAAACAACGAGACCCGTGGGGAAGCTGGTATGGCTCCACGATGACTCAAGACTTGAGATATAAAAAACAAATCCTAAGGCGAACTAATAATCAAAGAACACACCAAAATAAGAAAAAAGGCCAATATGCATACAAACATGATAAAGTGGTTGAAAGGGGCCTCCCTCTCTAAAGTAGGTATGCCTTGCTCAAGAGGGGCCTAAGACTCCCTGCAAAAGATCAGGGGTATCATAATCAGTTATAAGGTCCCTCATGGGATTAACAACCAGTCGGTCAGATTCCATTGGAGAGGTAATCCTCCATAAAGGTTGTGTGTTGTCTGACCCTTATCTGACCCAGGGTACCTGCAAAATAACCCTTGCAAGTAACCTATGTGGTACTTATGTCAAGAAACTAAGCCACCATGATATAATTGATGTGCAGGAGAACATTCGTAAGTTAGGTCTATCGTATGGGCAGGGTAGCAAAGCCAAAAATCTCGAAAGAACCGCCTCTCACAGAGGTAAAGGTAATAGCAAGACCCCCATATACGAATAGATCCCCCAAAATATCTCTACCACTAAGAAGGTATTGGGGGGATATGCCCTCAATCAAATTCATGCGACCTCGTTCTTAACTCAGGTGTAAGCAGAGCCTCCTGACATCACCAATTATACAATGGATTTCACCACTCCCTTAGTCAGACACATATGTTGAATTTAATAGCCTTGGAGAAGTTTACTTACAAAATTCTATTCCAAGGCTCTAAATCCTAAGCTAGTTTGTGCACCCTAAAAAATAAAATCGTTTCTAATCAATTTTAAATTTATCAACGTTACTTTTAGTGTCCTTGTTTACTCAAAAAGGTGCGGAGGTGAACCTGATGATGTTATGAATCAACAAGTAAAATAAATTAATATGAATAAAATACAAAGTCCTAACTTCAATTCCCAATAAATGATAAGCTTTTCAAACATGCAATTTCCAATTTAATTATGCAATTCCAAATAAGATGAAATCTTTCTATACATGTACTAAGATCAAATGATAATAACCCAAAAGATCAAATGCCAATAATGCAAAATGTATATTTTTGTATTTTCAATATAAAAGAATGAAAATGCAAGGACTAAACAACATCTTGATATAAAGACTCTAATGTATGTAAACACAAACAAACCAAGTAGAATATCAAGAAGAAAACACCCAACCCAAGATGCAAGGACAATCAATGAAAAGGATGATGAGAAAGAAACACCGCCTGAAAATTCAACCAAAGAAAGGATCCCTATCACTCTGTAGGCACTTAACAGTCATAATAGAGACCTAAGAAGACTCAACAACCATCAAAACTTACCCAACAAACATCAAACTCATCAATCAAGAAAACAAGGATGATGTACGCGACTGTTTAGACTAAAACCATGTATACACACTCCCTACATAATGACATCTCGCGTATGTACGTGTCTGTCAGGTAAAAAACCACGTATATGTATTGAAACACTGCCAGGTTAAAGATAAGGCCAAGAAACTTAGGTTCAAAATGAACAGGGGCTGTCAAGCAATCAAATGACAAGACACTCAATATAAATGAGAGCAATCAAAGGAGAAAAACACTCCAAACCCCGAAAAGAATATACCCTCCCCAGTATGGTCGTCAATTCTTTTACGAATAAAATCACTCTATGGCATGGGGTAAACTACAATAGACAGAAATGAATGAAGCAATTAACTCTAATCTCAAGTATGTTATATAAACAAGTATGCTAACAAGACAAGATAAGGAGCCTACCTCGTCTAGATGTTCGATGAAGTCCATCGTTGAGCACTTGACTCAAAGCGATACACCTGCAACTTGTCCTCAATAACCAAGAAACACAAGCATATGGTGATAATATATAAAGTTAACACATTCAATAGCATAATCCATCAATATTCATAACAAATATGCCCATGGAATAACAATTCAAATATTTGCAAGACATTAATTGGACAAGAAAAGAGTATTTCTATTAAAATGTAATCAATAGAAGTGTATGAATGACAAAGCTCTATATCGGCATGGTTCAGAAGCGAGAAACTAAGTCCCTTCTAGTTGGGCCTCCACCACTTCAATCCTCCACCAAAGGCAAGCTCATATAAGAGAGATAATGAGGTTCTCCATCAAATAGGGAAGAGCTTGGGGGCTAAACAATGTGTTCAGACTTAAAAGGACAAAGGGATGTAGACTCAATATGAAGTGAATAATTTCTCTAGAGTAACTTTGCTCTCAAAGTTGAATTAATTCTTATTTTTTCCACACCTTGGATATGGCCCATTTATAGCCTTCAAATGGAACTGAAGGGTCGATTAAGAACGTTTCCAGTATATGGAAGGTCAAAGATCATGGATCCTATGATGTGACATGGAAATCTGACACCATTTTTTAATTTTGAGCACAAAACTTGATGTACGTGGGCTGTAATGGTGCAACCTACGTATATGCATGATGTATAGCTGTCAGGGTACGTATATGTGGAAAAATACACTTTTTAGCTCTGGGAACTGCAAAAAGGGACTTCAAGTCTGCATAGGGAAATGGAAAAAGGCCTTATGTGCAAGTTTGCATAGGGTGAGGAAAATATTGTTATAACTGATGCCCCCTAATGTGTGAGGTCAGAGGAGTATATGCGATGGCCGAAATATATAATAATACCCATAAGTGGAGTAATGGAGACCCAACTGGGCCTCCACCAAAGGCAAGCTCATATAAGAGAGATAATCAGGTTCTCCATCAAATAAGGAAGATCTTGGGGGATGAGCAATGTGTTCAGACGTAAAAGGACAAAGGGATGTAGACTCAATATGAAGTGAATAATTTCTCCAGAGTAACTTTTCTCTCAAAGTTGAATTATTTCTCCTCTTTTCTACACCTTGGATATGGCCCATTTATAGCATTCAAATGGAACTGAAGGGTTGAGTCTGAACATTTCCAGTATATGGAAGGTCAAGGATCATTGATCCCATGACGTGACATGGAAACCCAACACCATTTTTTAATTTTGAGCATAAAACTCAATGTACGTGGGTTGTAATGGGACAACCTACGTATACACATGCTGTATAGTTGTCAGGGCACGTATATGTGGAAAAATACACTTTTTAGCTCTAGGAATTGCAAAAAGGGACTTCAAGTTTGCATACGGAAATGGAAAAAGGCCTTCTGTGCAAGTTTGCATTGGGTGAGACAAATGTTGCTATAACAATTACCACCTTTGAATCTCCAAGAATGATTAAAGAATTGAACTCATGTTGTTTGACTAATATGAAAATATTTTATAATACTTTATATATATATATATATATATTATCTGTCTAGTTGAAACTTGGGAGTGTTGGGTATGTGTTATATTGTTTGCATGTGTGTGTGTGGGCACGTCATATTCAACAACTGTGTCTGACGATCCCTCTAGTAGTGTTGGGGTTTTGCTATTTTTAACGGTTTTCTAAATTAATCCCGGATTAAGGGATTAGGGTTTGGTATCTACGGAATAGCTAAAAACATTGTATATATTGTATGGTGAATGGTGAAATTAGATATAATGAATATAAGAAAGGTTTTCCCCGCTTGAGGGTTTTCGGTATAAATCTCCGTGTACTATGTGAATGAGCCATTGATTAATTTCTGTTTTTCTTAAGAATCTATATGCATTTTTTTACTTTGCAGGTTTAAAACTTTCAGGGAGCATGGGAGTCTAAGGTCGCTAACATAGAAGAATTTGTCTTGTGGTCGGCATGGAACAAAAAATACCACTGTAGAGGGATAGGAGACATAGCTTGTTATATTAGAAAGAACATTTTTCCTCACATTCAATTTCACAAGATTGACCCTCTCAATCAATACATTTGGATATAAATTTCAGACACCAATGCTAAGAAGATGTATATGGAAATTTTCTATTTTGCACCTATTAATTCTACTTTTTATCAGAAAAGAAATTTAGATAACAATTGTCCCTATAATAATTTAGAACAAGATATTTATAGTTTGAAAAATGAAGGTAATATCCACCTGCTAGGAGACTTTAATGCTAGGACTACACCTAAACAAGCTACTCTTTTAAGTATCGATTCCAACCATAATCCTTTATGGCTAGATGAGGACCTTGTTTTATCTAATAGATGCAAAAGAAGCTCTAAAGACCTAATTGAGAATTTGTTTGGTACTGAGTTGGTCAAGCTCTGCAACTCTCAAGATCTAATAATTTGCAAGGGAGTAATTAAGTGGCCAAACTCCAACCAGATGACTTGAATTCATGGGCTAGGTAGTAGTGTTGTAGATTATGCGATATATTATATCCCTGTTTCCAACCAAATTGCAATGTTTGACCTTTTAAATGACCATGAGTCTGACTCTTATCATAAACCTTTAACCCTAACTCTAAACTTTTCCATGCATAGGAGCACCATTGAAGAGAATTCTGATAATCAATGGAATTTGTGCTTTGACAAAAGTAAAGTTGACATTTTCTTAAAGGATTTAAATGGTAAATTAAATCTCCTAACTTATAAGGACAACTTTGAATAACTCTATCATAATTTTACAACTACTCTTTCCACTTATATTAACAAGTTCTCTTTCGAGGTGTCCTATAAAAAGAATAATAGAATGACCTGTTAGAGCAAGATTTGCCTCACCCTATGCAATCTTGAAGAGAGAGCCTTATTCCATTTCCCTATGCAGACTTGTCTTCCCTGTTACTAAAGTCCAGAGGAAAAAATATAAATTTTTTCCACTTGTACACATCTTGCACCCTATACAGAAAGTGTATACGCAAGCTGCTCCAGTACAACTCACATACATCGGGATTTGTGCCAGAAAATCAAAATTAAATGTCGGGTTTCCATGTCATGATAGGAGATCTCTGATCCTTGGCCTTCCATATATTGGAAACGTTCTGAATCGGCCCTTCAGTTGCATTTTGAAGGCTATAAAGAAAAAAATTTCGAGTTGTGGAAACGAAGAGAGAATTCAACTTTGAGAGCAAAGTTACTCTGGAGAAACTATTTACTTCATATTGAGTCTACATCCCTTTGTCCTTTAAGTCTGAACACAGTGTTCAACCCCCGAGATCTTCCCTTATTGATCGAGAACCTCTATGTCTCCCTTATATGATCTTGCCTTTGGTGGAAGATTGAAGTGGTGGAGGCTCAGTTGGAAGGAACTCGGTTTCTTGGTTACGAGTCGTGCCAACACGAAATTCTGTAATATTTTCACTTCTATTGATCATTTATTAATAGAAATACTCCTTTCTCGTCCAATTGATATCTTGAAAATATATGTATTATTATCCATGGGCGTATTTGTTATGTATATTGATGGATTATGCTATCTAATGTGCTAAGCCTTTTATATTTCCACCATATGCTTGTTTTTGCTTGTTTGTTGAGAACTTGTTACAGGTATATAACTTTGGGTCGAAGTGCTCAACGGTGGACATCATCAAACATCTGGACGAGGTAGGCCTCTTTCTTGTTTTGTTTGCACATTGGTTTATATAGCATGTTGTTGGGATAAAGTTGATTTCTGCAGTCATTTCTGTCTGTTGTGGTTCACCCTAGCCATAGAGAGATTTTCCTCGTAATAGAATTGGTGACCATACTGGGGATTGAATCTTCTTTCTTAGGGTTTGCAGTACTTTTCTCCTTAGATTGCTCTCATTTCTATTGTGGTTCTTTTCGTATCATTACTTGACAGCTCCTGTTCACTCTGGGTCTAAGTTTTCAGCCTTCCTCCCTTGCATGGCCTTGTTTCAAAGCATACACATGCCTTTTGCCTTGAAAATTGTGTATACATGTAGGTTGTCTCACTGCAAGCTACATATATACACTCTGTTTGCCCAAACAATCGCGTACACCTTTTTTTCCTTGTCTGTTTTCTTGGTCTGGTGTTTTTTGGTTGGGATTTGATGCTTGCTGAGCCTTCTTAGGTCCCTGTAGTCCCTGTTCAGTGCCTGTGGGATGACATGAAACCCTTTTTCGATTCAATTTTTGGGCGAATTTTTTCTCTTCATCTTTTCATTTTTATTGTACATTGGGCTGGGTGTTTCGTTGCTTGACATCCTGCTTGAGTTATCTCTTTTTTATACCGAGTAGGGATATATATCAAGTTACTTTTGTCCATGCATTTTCAGTTTTGATATATTGAAAATACAAAAAATAGGCATTTTGCATTGCTTGGAATTTTTGTGTTTTGAGTTTTTATCATTAGCTTAGTGCATAAAGTGAAATATTGCATTTTACTTCTGAATTGCAGAGTTGAATTTGAAAATTGCATCGTTTTTAGAAGCATATCATACATTAAAAGTTAAAGTTAGGACTTTGCATTATTTTCATATTTACTTTTATTGCAGAGTCATAACACCATGGGTTTCATCACCATACCTTTTTGAGTAATCATGGCCATAAAATCAACGCTATAATTGAAAATTTATTAGTAACAATTTTATTTTCTAGGGTGCACAAACTAGCCTAGGATTTAGTGCCTTGGAATAGGATTTTGTGAGTAAACTTCTCCAAGGAAATTAAATCAACATATGTGTCTGAGTCAAGGAGTGGAGAAATCCATTGTATAATTGGTAAGATCAGGAGCTCTGTTCACACCGGAGTTAATCACGAGGTCATGCGAAGTCAGTTGAAGGGATATCCCCCTGATACCTTCCTAGCGTCAGAGATATTTCTGGGGATCTATTTGTATCTAGGGATCTTGTTAGTGCCTTTACCTCTATGAGAGGTGGTGATTTCAAGGTTTCAGGCTTTGCTACCCTGCCCATATGGTGGACCTGACTTACGACTGCTTGCCTGTGCATCAATTATATAATGGTTTATTAGTTGCTTGACTTAGGCATCTCATATGTTACTTGCAGGGGTTATTCTACAGGTACCCTGGGTTAGATAAGGGTCAGACGACACACAACCTTTATGGAGGATTACCTCTCCGGGGGGATCTGACCGACTGGTTGTTAAGCCCATGAGGGCCCTTATAACTGATTATGTTACCTCCAATATTTAGCAGGGAGTCTCAGGCCCCTCTTGGGCGAGACATAACTTCTTTAGGGAGGGAGGCCACTCAACCACTTTACCTTGTTTGCATGCATATTGGTCATTTGACCTTTGGTGTGCTCTTTGCTTACTAGTTGGCCTTAAGAGTAGATACTGAGTCCCCATTATTATGGATAGTGGAGTTCCTTTGATTCCTTCGTTCATAGCTACCTACCCCATGATGCCTACTCCTATCATGGGGATGAGTCCTTCTGTTTTTTATAATGGTATGCAGAACTATAGTACTCGGTCTACGCCTTGTGTCTCTAGTCATTCTCCCGTTGATATGCCTTCACCTTTGCAATCCTCTCCCTGGTCCACTCATGTGAATCCTAACATTGGATCCGAGGGCACCATGGCCCCACTACCTATGTCTTCATTTGATATGAGTCATGTCCCTCAACCTGATTTTACGACAGGAGGTTGGAACCTCCCCTCTTACGGATCCAATCCTAGTTATGTTGTTTCAGGAGCCCATACTCAGATGGGTGCTTATTCTACCTATTACACTCCATCCATGTATCCTTCATCCGCCATGTTAGTTCCTTTGAACACTTTCTTTGTGGCAAGTCCTCATGTATCCTCGGGTGTCTCTTATGGAAAGAATCAGTGTTACGGTTTGGGATATCCTCTTTATGGAACCCCTTCACAAGGGGGAAACATATATCATCACTCGAATATTCCCTATCATACTTCTGTATCTTCACGGACTTTGGTGATGATGCCCGTTTAGACTTCCCTGAATCAATTAAACGAACAATACTACCTTTCCAGACATGGACAGGGGGTAAACCGGATCCCTCTTGGACTGTAATGTTTTAGGGTCAATCTTTCCCTGGACCTTGGCATCAAATGCCACAAACCACTGCTAGCCCAATCATTGTTAGTCATACTGGAGCTCCGTCACCAACCTTTGTCAGTTATGTTTGGGATAGGTCAACTACTTCTGCAAGTCTTATTGACAATTCACACCCAGCCATTGCTAGTCATGCTGGGGGCACCACTCCAATCACCACGAGTCCTATCAATGCCACGTCTCCAACCTCTGTACATCATGTATGAGATGACTTTCCCGCCTCTACCTATAGTGTTGAGAGTATGTCTCCAGCCATTTTGAACGATGTTGGGGACATTGAGAAGCCTAGACGTCTCAAACATAAGCCTAAATTCCTTTGCAGGACTTGCGAAGGAAATCACCTTACTCGTCTGTGTCCAGTTACCATTGGGATACCAAAAGCATGGGGCTCACCCAAGGGCCCTTTATATTCTAAGGCATCTGCAATTTCTCCACATCCTGCTTCTCCTTTGATTGACATGGCGGTAATGTAGTCGCAATCCTCTCCCAACCTCACCCCCGATGTCGGTGAGATCGGAAGAGC
>CBVK0100043719.1:0-31523 GCA_900067695.1 Picea abies
GGTCTGCTGAGGAGCTCAACAGATTGGAGAAATTTTTCGATTTCCAGATCATCTTCGAATACCTTCCAATGCTTGACATTGTCTGGTAAAGAGGGCCTATATTTTATTTTAACATCATATTTGACCACAGGCGGCAGAGGAACTTTGAGAAAACTAGTTGAGACAGCTAAAGAATCGGTTGAAGTGTTTTCCCCCCTTGGAATGAAAGAAATGTTAAAAGCCAAGAAGAAATTATTGATCAGGTCCCATACCTCATTTCTATAATTTCTGAGCCGAGGATGATTAGCACGATAAGCATTTCTGACTTGCTGGATGATCAACTCAGCATCTCCAAATACTGCTATCTCTTTAATTCCCATTTATTTTGCAGCCCTCATACTCATAACAAGAGCTTCATATTCTGCCACATTGTTGGTAGTTTCAAATTCCAGCTTGTATGACAGGGATATGGTTTCTTGACAAGGTGACATGAAAACCACTCCAGCATCGGTGCCTTCGCTAGAAGAAGCTCTGTCGAAGAACATCTTCCAAATAGAGATGGTTGGAGGGGGAATCTGATAATTAAAATTGGGTTGTTTTCTGACTCGGACATGGTCTTCAGGAGCATCAGTGAGCTGCAATAAACTAGACCCCAAATCAACTTCAAGTGCGAAGATAGGATGATTGGTGGGGTTCGCTTCATCACTAACGATGTAGGCCAGCTGAGCCTCCCTATATAACCTCCTTTGTTCCCCTCTGAAGATTGGAATAGTGGCATATGTGAGATCCATCTGTAATGTTCCTCCAAGCTTTTTAATCCAAGATCTTGACAATAGCATGTTGAATTTGGGGGGGACATCGGCTACCACAATATCCATGACCACACTCTTCATGGGCAGCTAAAACAAAGAGACCACCAGGTCTTTGATGACTCCTAGACATTGTACCCTCCTTGAATCGAAAGAGTACAAATCATGATAAGTTTTTGTCACCTCCAGTCCCAATTCTTCCATTCCTATTTTGGGCATAAGGTTATGGGAAGCCCCTGAATCCATGAGGCAGCTATGCAGCACTTTATCATGTATGTTCAGAGAGATGTAGAAGGGAGGGGATGAATCATCTCTGTCTTCTACCATGGGACCTAGGATGACTGCTGGCTTCTCATCTTGAAGGTTTACTGAGTCATAGGGAGGCTGCGAGGACTCAGATTGTAGCAGCTTGGAGAGGGATCTTTTGAAGTCTTCATTTTTAACTAGCTCAGAGAGGGGGACGGGAATTCTGATCTTTTGAATTTCATGCTCAAAATTAAAGGAGGAAATAGGCTTAGGAGATTCCCTTACCTCAGAGACAGGTTCTTTGAATGTCGGCGAAGCATTCTGAGTTTTCTTATCTTTAGTAGTGGTTGTTGCAGATTTAGTAGGCCTTTCTGCTATGAGGGACTGGTCTTGGCTATCAAAATCTCATGCTTTCTTTCTTGACCTGATATTGTATCTGTTAGAGGTGTGACTGGCCTTTTCTCCTTTGCCTAACTCATGGATTTGAATGTTCATCAAGGATTCTTCATATGCAGACTGAGTCAAATGGGGAAAAGGAGGAGCTTCTTCAACATAATGAATTTCAGGGTCAAACTCGTCTATCTCCTCTCTTTGCTCATGAGCAACTAGGTTATTTTGGAGGGGGGGTTGAATCCTTTGATCTTCTTTGTCTTTTCCCCTTTGTTCCCTTGGGAAAGCCTGAGGCACATTGTTACTAGGTCTTCCAAAACCTCGACTATCAACATTCTAGGGGTTTATGTACATGGGCTTCCCTTCTAACTCCCACCTTTCCATCCTGGCAGAAAGTGATTTTATCATTTTAGTTGTCTTGTCTGTCTGAAGGGGCAGAGGAGAGGAATTGGATGAGGAGGCTTCAGGCCTCTTCCTGGACATGCTTCTATCAGCAGTGTTCCTGAGTCGGTCAACAGCCAATATGTTAGATTCTACCTCCATGGCTGCATCCTGCATGTGGGCCAAAGTAGTGGCTCGTCTTTCCCTCAACAGGAGGCAGAAATCAAGATCAAAGGTGCTATCATAAGTGATCTTTGTTGAGGCTTCGGAGGGTTTTATCTCAGCAGGAATTTTATTGTACATTTTATTGAATCTCTTGGAGAAGTCAGAGATAGACTCTCCTTCTTTTCTCTTTAAAGACCCAAACTATGTCATGTAATACATGAAGTCTTTTTTATCTCCCCACTGTCTCAAAAAGGCATTATCCAAAGCTTCGATCCCATCAATAGATCCAGGAGGCAGGGCCTTAAACCATTTCCTAGCCTCGCCTTGAAGAGTATGGACAAAAATCCTCATCCATACGTCTGCATGCATGATAACATTATCATCTATAAAACTGTAAAAGGCTTCTAGGTGTTCTTCTGCAGTTATGTCCCCCTCACCTGTAAACTTGGGTAGCTGCTTGAGGTAACCATCTGTTGGGAGGGCATTGAGAGGCTAGGGTAACACAAGGGGAGCATACCTAGCGGCTATAATAGCCTCTATTCTGGTCATAGGGGGATTTGCTCCTGCCATAGGGATATTACGTGGAGGAGAACTCGGACGAGAAGGAGCACGAAAAGGGGATACTGGGGATGAGCTCCTAAGTGGAATGGGGAACAATAGGGGATTTAGGGAGAAGGCTGACGGGCTTAAGTTAGCATATGCTTCTCTTTGTGCAGAAGCGGCAACAGTAACAAGAGGAGGAGTGGTAAAGCTAGGAGTGGGGAAATCTTCTATGGTCCTGGTTCTATGCCAAGGTACAGCTTCAGGGGAGAGGGGAGTGACAAGGGTTTCTCCCTCCAATCCTAGACCAGGGGGGGGAAACTCAACTGGAACACTCCCGAAATTCAGGAAACGAGAAACTTCATAAAAAGGTCTGCTAAGAAACTGAGGATGAGAAAATGGAGTTCCTACAGAAGGAGATGGTGGATTACCTGGTTCGGCAGTGAAAGCTTCTCCTTCAGAGGCCTTTCCTTTTCTGAGAACTGCCTCCAGATCAGTTTCAGGTGTAGCTAGAGGCAGTTGTGGATGGGACCATGTGTGACTGCCTCTGGAAGCCACAACTAACCCAACAGGTTCGCCACAGTGGAGTCGTCACAATGGAGTCGCCAGGTGCACAATAGAAATCTTCAAGGGCTCTGATGCCTGACGCACCTTCAGAATCATAAGCTCAATGTCGTTCAATCCCAGGGAAGATTTTCAACTTCTTCCCCAGCAACGGTGCCAGAAATGTTAGCGTTAAAAGTCACTCCTAGATTGCAGCAGGAGCAGAGCCTGATGCCCATCAGTTTATGTCATGATTTGTTTATAAAAAGGGGTGATCGAATGGAAGTTAACTCAAAACAATGTTGTTCTAACTCCGAAACTAGGCCAGGCATGCATGGGCAAGTGAGGTCTTAGATAAACTTCAGATAGTGAGTTGTAGTAAGGGTGAGTAGGGGGAAGACTTGTATAAGAGAACTGCAAAGGTCTATCGTAAACATCAGGTTTCTAACAGACTATAAGAGAAAAGATCTAAACGCAAGATCTTCTTACATTCAAACACAGAAAACCGGAGAATACAACAATGCAACAATAAATCCTTTATCGTAACATAATTGCAATAATTCATGTGAATCAGTCAATCATGAACTCCCTCAGTATGAGATGAAAACTAGATGGGGTAGGAAAACTGTCTATCATTAAACAAGAAATCTTACATACATATGCATAACCAGAGAAATAGAGTGTCTGTTAAAACTTTACAATCAGGAGCTTCGCTCTACCATCGATGCCTCCAAAAATGGCGAAAATGCCTACATATACTCAAAACAACAACAACAGCAAAAACGAGACACTGCACTAAAAGCATTGCATCTGCATGGCTTCTGGTAGCCTGCCCATGAAGACTCGGGATGATCGTGCACCTATGACAGATGCCATCAGTTTTCAGATTGTCCTTCTGCAGGTGATTTGACATGAATTAGTCATTTTCCGGACCTTCCTTTTATGGTGAAGCTAATGTTCAACCACCAGTAACTGCCTCAATAACTGCTTTCTGGGATCGGGGATGGCCTCAGTCAATTTTGTCTTCTATGGCGGTCTCCTAATGGTGCCACCTGGACCAGTCGAATGGTCTCTCATTAGATGTTGCTTCACTGGACTGTTGCGAGGGACCCCTACGGTGGATGTGGACAAGGGTGATGGCGAATGAATAGAAGTGGTGACATAGAATGAGGAATACCACGGGGTATGGACAGGACACAGGTGGAAACAGCATGGAGCGTCGGGGGACAAGTGGATTGTGGAAGGTGTTGAGGTGGAGGTGACTGGAGGGGGAGACACATGGCAGAAGGTGAGAGGACGATAAGGTAGGAAGGGGCCATGCGGATGGACGTGGCTGAATATGCGAGTTTGACACCTGGGAGAGCAGAGGGCACGTTTCCGAGCAACTTGGAAGGGAAAAGGTCAAGTGTCAGAAGGAAAGAAGGGGGCGAAGAGGAAAGGGATATATCATGAGGGTGAGTGGACAGACAAATGTCAATAGATGAGGGGGTGACATGATGGGAGGCAACCCCACATTGATTAAAGGTAGAATGGCTGAGATGGGTTGGAATCGCATGAGCGTCGTTGATCCGGGTAATTTGATCTCGACGGTTGAGAAGGTGCACGCCCAATTCTGGACCCCCCCCCCCCCTTATTAAAGGTAGAAAGGCAAGGGGGGTCTAGAATTTCCTATGCGATGTTGATCTGGGTGCTTCGATCAAGGCTGTTGGGAAGGTGCACGCCTGATTCCGGACCCCCCCCCTTATTAAAGGTAGAAAGGCAAGGGGGTCCGGAATTGGATGTTGACCGTGGATCTAGGCGCGTGGATCTCTGTTGCCCATATCTTCTCGCTGCTTATCCACAGGTGCATTTTCTCCCCAAACTTAGGGTAAGTGGGTTTTCTCCCACTTCTTCGCACTTTCCTCCTTCCTTACAAGAAATGTCGCTAACAGCCAGCACGCGAACAGTGACCAGGCGGGTACAGTCGAAAGTTGGGTAGACCATAATGAGTAGGGTATCGAGCCCAAAACCTATCAAGGGTATCGAGAGAAAATGGTACAGAAGACAACTGAGGACCTCGAATGGATTCGAGACCCACGAAGCCTCGTGGCAAATGCAAACGACGGAATCCCAAAACAAGCCCTCTATATGTGTTCTCCACTACGATTGGTCTGGCTTTGGAGGGGTTATCTCCGCTACCTTTCTGCACGTGACCTCGTGTTTATCCCCTATGTTAGAGGGGGGTCCTGGATAACTTCCACGAAACTGGACTTAGACACTCCCAATCTCAGACTCTAATGTTTGGTTTTGAATGGCCTTGAAGAGTTTCCTCTCCAACCTAATCCAAGGCCCTAGTCCTGAACTAGTTTGTGAACCCTACAAACATAAAAGTCTAGTAGATTTTAAAATTAGTGTTGCTTTATGGATTTGTCTTACATCAAAGGGTATGAGGGTGAAACTGATGATGTGTAAAAGACGAAAGCAAAAAATATATGAAAAAACTGGAAACAAAAAAAACTTTTACTGAATGCAAAATTTCAACAACTTTTCACAAAGAAAGATTTTTAATTTTTCTAAGATTTTGGACAGCAAACTCAAACGAATTTCACTCGACTACGAGCTACTTATGATCTAAGTAAGCTGAAAAAACTTACAAAATAAAAGACTTTTCCCTAGCTAATGATGTGGAAACACACTCTTCAACCAAAGAAGAAAATGAAAAGAGATTTTTTTTTTATTTAAGTGCTAGTAAAGCAAGAAAGGGAAAATACCGACAAGCAACAAACCAAGAAAAAAAATTCTGGCTTAAAGCGCAGACCACAAAGAATCATATTAAAGAATCACACAATGACAATTGTAAAAACAATGACTCTCACGCTTGTCTAAAAAAGATAAAATATATATATATATATATATATTTTTTATTTTATTTATTTATTTATTTTTTTTTTATTTCTGTCAACTATTAACTGAGAAAAAACAGGCTAAGGGTAAGATGAATCCTAAGCTACTGACTGTTCAAACATATATTCAAACACCTGAGAGGAATACTTCTTATCAAAGGATGGGATGACTACCCCACCCTGAACAAAAAGTAGCCTATACAAGCACGTGATTGTCACTTAAACAGCACGCGTGCAAACGTGTGTTGAACAGAGACAGAGGGCGTGTACACGCGGGCTGACCTTGTACAGGCCGCGTGTATATCTAAACTCTAAGGAAAAATATGAAAACAGACAGACCAAACCAGGAAGAGGCCTCTAGTATTGATAACCAGAATCCCTTGCATGCTTGGATACTCTTTCTAATAGAAAAAACAAATAACGCAAGGAAAAACAATAAGGAAAAAAACAATCTGAGATAGGACCATTTAGCAAACAAGACTTAGATAGAATTCCAGAAGACCCCCTGAGAATGTGTGATTCTGACAAGGAAGAGGAGGATTGCCTCTAAGGTTTTCTGAACTCCTACACACTACTGCTATCTCTACAGCTAGCATTCACACGTGGGCTGTAAGAGAATAGGGCGCGGATACATGCATTCAAGCCTTATGCAGGCCGCGTGTACCTTTGTGTGTCCCAAAAACCACAGTCAAGCAAAAGCCAGGGAAAGATGGTATGGAAAACCAAACTCCCGGCTAGCTCAGACCTTACAGAAATGAATGAAAAAGACATGCAAAGATCAACAAAAAACCTAGTCTTTAAACTACCCAAAAACTTACATAAAAATTCCAAGAACCCTAAAGAGTATTGTCCCTAGTATGGTTGTCGATTCTGTTGTTGGGAAAAACACCCTAGGGACTAGAAAAATAGAGTTCAGACTTTGCATGCAGATTTGACCGAATAGAGACTACCTTCTACCTACATCCCTAGATTTAAATCCCTTTTCCTCAGTAAATGCATGGAAAGGATCACCTACCTTATTACTAGCGTTCGATGTCGATCCTTCGTTGTGCTTGATTACTTGTTTTCACTGCTCCTTCCAAAGATGACCTGCACTCAAGACAAACAACAACTATGCATGCATGCTACTTCTATACTCAAGGGTTAGAAATCAAACATAAACTAATAAAACCATAGACAGTTCATGAATTGGGACGGGAAAAGCATTCTTTTTATTACATAAAGTGAGTCAACTTACAAAAGCTGAGACTGGCCACCGCTCCTTGAACTTGATCCTGGGCTCCTCTTCTTCTGTCCTTCAACTGCTTTGTGTTAAATCTCCTTTGGCATGAGGAAAGGCTAAAGGGTTGGGACAATGGAATACATAAATGGGCAAAGTTTCTTCTCTATATTTTTTCCTCTTCCAAATGGTACCCCTACCCCTTATTTTATAGGCTAGAAGGAGCTAGGTATTTGGACAAACCCTCGACCATGCATGGCCGGGAGTTTCAGTTAACTCACCCATAGCTTTTTGTCCCGTTGGCAACTTTCCTTTTTTTCGTGATTCTGAAGGTCCACGCAGGCTGTAGTGGGACTACTAGCTTGGACACTGTAGATCCACGTGGGTTGTAGTGGGCCAGCTAGTGTGGACTTTTAAAAATGGAGTTTTTTTAAGAGTTGTTCAGTAGTTTTTAGCAAAGAAGGGATATGAGCTGGCCTGATGCTAGGTAAGCATGTGTGGTGCAATTTAGGGTTATAACAGATGCCCCCTAATGTGTGAGGTCAGAAGAGTATCTGATGGCCGAAATACATTACCAATCTTTACTGATGTACCGAATGATTGAGCCCAAGGATCATGAACTAGAAGGTGTCGTCTGCAAAATAACAAATGTGCCACCGAGGCGGGCATACCCATGCTCGGGATAAAATAGAAAACATGGATACCAATCAAATACACTGTAGATCCATGTCATATAACTATATAAAGTGTAGCCGCAAACAATACACAGCAGATCTACATCTCAAAATCAAAAAGATATACATGCAAAGTATCCATCTTCATAAAAACCGATAAGGCCTAATGGTTGGAGATGAGGGCTTCAGAGCTCGAGCAACAACTTCAAAATCTTCAAAACTTGGGTAGGAGTGTAATATGAGTGTACGACTGCACTACCCAGAGGTCTTCGACGACTCGTCGGTCATGGACAAAATTGATAATCTTGATGATTAGACTGAAGGCTTCAATGATTTCGAACAAGGATTTGATTGGGTGTTCAGGATGGCAGGGTATGCGGACAAGAGACATATTGCAGAGGGGCTGACTCAGGCTTAGTGACAAACTTCCCTTGGATAATAGAATGACACGTGATGAGACTCAGGCAGCATATATGTTAATCATAAGTCTACGAAGCATGAGGCAACGCAAACTCTCCATATGTTTGGAAGAATAACCAAATGGTGGAGGACACAACTCTATATAGCGAGAAAAGCTTCCTAAGGTCGTACTACATCCCATAGTCTGATGATCAAACGGACAGATGTGCTTTATCCAAGGGCGACTCATTATGCTGCCAATAAAGAAAATACTTTTCCCATCCTCTTTTTGGGGTATATTTGATTTTTTTTGTTCTTTTCGATAATTTTGGAAAAATAAATAAAGGAATATTACGTTACAATGGAGGAACAAGTATTGCAAACATACAAGTTCAAGGCACAAGGACAAGACTGATGTTCTAGTAAAATGATACTCGGGAAAAATCCTCCGGCGGCCAAAGGTGGTAAGACGTAGAAGCAAACCGTCACAAGGTTGGTGGATAAGGTATGCAAATGCGGTTGATAAAACACACAATGGTAATGTCCTTCGATGTAAGTTTAACGAGCCCAAAAGAAGGTAAGCTCGGTAAAATAGTCCAAAAGAATCCTCAACTTATCCCAAATATCTATCAAGTGGTTGGGCCTCTCCAAGGTTATATAAGGAGGCCTCCTCATGGTGAAAGGGGGATGGATATTGAGAATTACATCAAACTTATGATCTCATGAATGAGATGTCATCAAAGCAATCAATGGAGATTAATTGAGCAAAGGGGTTGGACAAAGAGAACTAGAAGAAGTTGTTGTACCTTCATTCAAAGGATTGTAAGTACTTTTACTTGTTCTCATTAATAATCAACGCTTGGCCTGTTTCTTTCAAATGTATGCTTGTTCCATATGAGTTTGTCTACAGAAGATGGATCTATGTTGACCTTATCTCAGTAGAGTAGGAAGTCTTTTGTACTTTTGTTTGTTTTACAGGACCTATCAGGGAGCTCAGGATCGAAGCTCAGCCAATACTTTGCAAGGACAAACGTCGTTAATAAGGTACACATCTTTCTCCTTCTCTTTCATGTATTAGCTTGATTAGATCTAAAAGGAAGTCAGTGTCCATGTTAAGTAATTTTCTGTCTTGGCCTTAGGAGTCTAGAGACCAAGAGGGAATCCACTTGTCCGCAAGGGGATTCACCTACAACATTGTTCAATGTCATGAACCCTAGGCTTGCTAAAGTCCCCACCATTTTGATGAAATAAGGGCTCATACTCAAACACATTCAAACTCTTTAGTGGGTTTTCATTATAATATACTATTTGTATGTCTTATTCCTCTTGCTCTAGGTTTTCAAAAACCCCCTCCATGCTCCCCACCCAAATCTAAAAGAATTATGCAATTTTTTGCGACTTACAACCACAAACTCACTCTTTCTTCATTGTAATTCTTACATATGTCAAGACCAACATGCAAGAATCTATAGGAATGTTAAAAAAATAAATTGTCCAAACTAATGTTAATGTTTCAAATGACATTTATATAATGTTTTTTTTTTTTTAATAATTTAAGTACTTAAAAATAAGGTTAATTGTCTAGTTAAATGTTGTTTTTTATTTTTTTTTAAATTTTAAATGTTAAACATTCTCAGACGATAAACATTTAATATTCATCCAAAAAACAAAATTTAGTGTTGAAAAAATATTGAGATTAAGAGAGATAATGGAAAAGAGGGGAATGTGTAGGAAATAGTTCCTTTGGCTTTTTAAGGGGACTAATAATACATTGCAACTCGAAAATCATTAATGTTAAGAATCTTAAGAAGAAAAAATATTGGATTTATGCATTAGTCTTTGAATCAATGCTAAAATTTGACATTCAAAACAAATATTCACACCTTTATTCAACCAACATAGTCATTGAGGAACATCATAATGCAACATAACCCTCAAGGAACTTCACATAAGACAACTAAGTTCAACTATAGTTGTCAATAGACAACCATAGTCCCTTATAGTCAGTAATAAACAACCTTTTTCAAATGTAGTCAATGATGGTTCACAATTGTTTTCCAACTATAGTCAACCACGGTCGACTAAAATCAACCATAGTCAGTAAGAGAACATCACACTGTAAAACATCATGATGCACCATAATCCTTGTCGAACATTGCAATGTGACATAACCCTTGACGAACATTAAACAAAGTGTTTTAACCCTTGCAAAACATTGCAATGTGACATAAGTCAAACAAGGTTAACTATAATCAACCATAGTCAACCCTTACAAAACATTGTACGACAACATAACCCTTATGCAATGCCTTAATACGAAATTCCCAAATGCAACATTCTACTAATTCAACTACATGCACCAAAAGTTAACTGAGGTCAATGATAGTCAACCACAATGAGACAAGTCATCCAAAGGCATATAAAGTCAACCATATTTAATTGAATTCAACCATGGTCAACATAAGTCAATTATGGTCAACCATAGTTATCCAATTCCACACACTCAACCTATGCAGTTAAGTCAACCGTAGTCAACTACAATTGATCACAGTCGACCAAATTCAACCACAATCAAACTCAAACACACTTAGCCATGTCAACCACAAGAAACTAGAGTCAATGATAGTCAACCTCAGTGATCTAATTCAACCATAATCATCCAACTATAGTCCACCACGATCAACTACAAACAACCATAGTGATCAAATTTAACCACAATCAACTAAGGTAACCATAGTAATTGAAGTCAAACATAGTCAATCACAATCAATCATAATGAATATTAAGAAACCAAAGTCAACCACAATCAAACTCAACTGCATGTAGCCAAGTCAACTAAAGGCAACTAGAGTTAATGAAAATCAAGGGAAGTCTACCTTACTCATTTAAGTGAACCATAGTTTGCCAACTACAATCAACCAAAGTCAAATATTTTCACGTCGCAATGCAACATAGTCCTTGATGAATGTCACAATGCGACATAATCATTAGGGAACATACCAATTCAGCATAATTCAACAAATACGAACGTCACAATGTGACATAACCATTAAGAAATGTCGTTGTTTAACATAACCCTTGATGAATGCCATATTGTGGCATAACCCTTAATGAAAATTGCAATGTGACATAATAATTCAAGAATGTAGTAGTTTGACATAAGTCAATAAAGATGAATGTCACAATGTGATAGCCCATTCAGGAACATTGTAATCTATCATAACCATTGTGAAACATAATAATATGACATAGCTCAACCACAATGTAAGTCACAATGCAACATAACCATAGTCAGCATGGTCAACCATAGTCAATCTTGGTTAACCATGGTCAACCAAAGTCAACCATAATAAACAATAGTCAATAATGGTGAACCATAGACAACCTTGGCCAACTAAAGTCAACCATGGTCTACCATGTTCAACCATAGTCAACAACATGTATTAGGACCACATTGGAGTATTTAATAGATACATTTCAATGACAACAAACACTTTAAAATAACATAATTAAAAATTTAGATATAATCTATCAAGTAATAAGGAATTTCAAACACAAGACTGTAGATACTCCATTGTTCACCTAAAAATAAACTTGATTAACTAAAGCAATAATTATTATTATTATCAATCTCTTAATGTTGCAATGTGACATAACATTGAAGTCAACCTTTTAATGTTAACCATGGTCAACCCTCCTAATGTTGCAATGCACCATAACTCTTGATGAATGTTGCAATGTGACATAATCATCAAGGAACATAACAATTCAACATAAGTCAACAAAGATGAACGTTGCAATGTGACATAATCATCAAGGAACATAACAATTCAATATAAGTCAACAAAGATGAACGTTGCAATGTGACATAACCATTCAAGAATATGGTTATTTGACATAATATAATGAAGATGAATGTTTTAAGGAATGTCATGATCCAACATAATCCTTGAGGAACATTCCAATGCCATATAACCCTTTAATATTATCAACATGTTAATGTCGCATGTGACATAATGTTGAAGTTAACCTTTTAATAACAGCCATTGTTAACCCTCTTAATGTTGCATAACCCTTGATGAAAGTTGTAATACGAAATCACATTGAGGAACACAGAAATTCAACATAAGTTAACAAGATGAACATCACAATGTGACATAATTATTAATAAATGTCGAAATTGAACATAACCCTTCATGAATGTCATAATGTGACATAACCCTAGATGATTATCACAATGTGACATAACCATTTAGGAACGTAGCAATTTGACATAAGCCAATGAAGGTTAATGTTGCAATGTGGCATGCCAATTAAGGAATGTCGCAATCCAACATAACCATTGTGGAATGTAACAATTTGACATAAATCAACCAAGATGACAACGTGACATAACCATAACCAACCACAGTCAACCATGGCTAACCATGGTAAACTATCATCAAACATGGTCAAATAAAGTCAAACATAGTCAACCATAGTAACAATTACCTCTCGATCTCTCCCTACAAGGAAACGTCCTAACATGTTTTGAGGAGAGCCTAAGAGTACTGTCAAGAAACCCACCCACTATCACTTTGGTGATTTTCTCCACTATTTAAACTAAGGAAACATTAGCCTAGGGGGAGTCTCTTATGCCAACCTAAGACTAATTGTTTGAGTACAAGGTGAAGGGGCTCAACTCAAGTTGAACTCACTTAATCATCTCACTCAAAGGTGAAAGTCCTAATTGTCTTCGGGGAGAAGGAAAGTCCTAAATCCTAGCTCACAAAGAGCTCAACATTGTCAGTCCAAGTAGGACATGTTGAGGTAGAAATGAGAGCATATTTATGAGGAAGTTCAATCTCAACACTCTCAATGGTTCTCTAGCTTTGTGAGAAGTTAAATATGAGTGTAAATGCCCAAGAGTTTAGTGAAAATTGAGAGGACTCAAAAGTGAATGTTGATGCTTTGAAATGTAATTACAATATTGCCAAATGTGGAGTAAGAAGTGAAAATGAGCATTGACAATTCACAACTAAATCTTAACCATGATAAGCATGTGAGAGAATCATGTCACCATATATGATTGTGAAAATTATTATGATAATAAAAGAGTTTGAGAATCATCCATCCACATGAAGAAAATCATAAGGTGAAGATTGTTGTTCCTTAAGATTAAGTTCCCACAACCATAAGTGTTATACCAAAGAGACAAGATGTGTTACAATCCTCAATCCATGAAATTAGCACCACAAATTATCTTTTAGTGATGGTATGTCAAAGTCAATAAGACATGAAACCTCTAGCAATTATATAGAATATCCCAGAGCTATAAGGCACCCAATGAAAAAAAAAATGAATCCATCAATATGCAATGTTGTTGTGAAGCTATGTTGCTTAATCCAGTTAAAACACCATTTAGTGACCAAGTTCTGCTTGAGAAATTTTATAAGGATATAAAGAGAATTAATTGCATATATTATTCATCCATCACACTTAGTGTTATCAAATCATTACTAGAATTTGAACTCACTATCCTTTAAGATCATAATTTTCTTCAAGTGTCAATCATATTGTTTAGTCCATCCATAAATGAGCATTGATGTGCTATGAAACTGTTTGCTTAAAATAGAATGTGTGCTAGATTATTAATGATCTTGTTATGTTGTCATAAGAGACCTCTCGATAATGTAACAATATATCAAAAAAATCTTACTAAAAAAACTATAAAAGAAACCAGTGTTTTGGAGCACATCGGACAATGAAAAGTCTTAAGTAGAAATCAACATTAAACAAAACATTAAAGTGTTGTGTATATACCAATTTGTGAAGCACCAACAAAGATATTAAGCCCTTTTTAAATTTATTCGAGGTAAGATTGGAAATGCTTCAGATTTGTCCTAGAGTGAAATAATATCAATTTTCAAAACCTCAATGATAGTGAAAGGAAACAAAAAATCCAATGAGTGGTTCAATTTTCACTTATTTGCATCAAATTTATTAGAACATTATGAGTCATGCCTGGACATATATCCTCAATACAAGCACATGAACAATAGACCTTTTTAAGCAAGATTTCAAAACATTATAAAAGAGTTGAATTTTGCCTAATCAATATACTCATACATCAAGGCATTCCATTGAAAAGTGCATCGATTTGATGCCTAGTGATGTTATAAGCACAAATGAGTGAAAAAGTTGCCCTTATGTGAGAGATTTAGATCATGTTATTTAGTTTTTGCAAACATATCTTTCATTCAAATGTATCTAAAGATCCATGTCACGGGAAATCGTGTGATTGAGTGAGGTTAGGTGCAATTTATGTAAGTAAACAACCAAATAAATCAAACTGCACCTAATAGAGACTAGATCGACTATCTTGAAAGACAATAAAAAGGGGGTTGACCTACAATATTGACTCAAGTTGTGAGAGATTGAAAAAAGGTTAGCAAATAAAACTTGAGTGGAGTGATCTAACATTAAAAATGAGCTTTAGATAAACCTCGGGTCACTTTTAAAATTTCAAAAAGGAAAATAATACAAAGATGGTTAAAGAAACCAGAAAGAAATGGATCTTACCATTAGGCTATGGGGTCTTGAAACCCTTGGCAATGAATTCTTCACCTAGAGTGTTGAATTCCTCCAATATCAATGAATACTAGAGGAGCATCAAGCTAATACAAACAGAGCTTGCACAGTTCAAAGGGAGTTGGGTTCAAATAAAGAAACAAATTGTAGGTACCACAAGGATATTAAATTAGATCACTAGTAAAGAAATAAAGTCAAAAGATATCTATCTCTAATACTAAATGATTCCAATCTAGATCTAAGGAAAAAATAACATAGAACAAAAGATCATACCTTATTTTCTTTGAAACCTCTCGACGATAAGTCTTTACCTTTTTGAAGATCACAACTCTACTATATCTCTTAAAAAACCCTGGAACATTGCTCAAGAACCAATAAGATCACATACACAATAAGCAAGAATGCTCTCCACTTTACTTCCAACAAGAAAAAATGAAGGAGGCACCCTCTTTATATAGAAATATAGGTCTCTAATACCATCCATACAATACCATGAGCTACAAGAAAACCATGTGCTCATACCATGAGATGGATCAAAACAATGAACTCATACCACTAGAAATTATAACCAACTCCTCAAAGGTGGGGCGCCCTCCTTAAAGTGAGAGAATGTTAACTAACTCCTACATGTGTAAGGTTCACGAGAGAAAATAACAAGTGCACCCTCCTCACAATGAGTAAATCACCAACTAACTCCCATGTTTGAGGTCAAACCACTCCAAGAGACCAAGAGTATCCCCTTAAACCATGGATAATGCATGTGGATGTGGTCAAATACATAAAGTGCACCATTTCTAGAAGCATCTAGAGGCACACATGTGGATAAACAAGAGATAAAATGTGCCTAGCAATGTTCACACGTGTTAGAAAGAGAAACTATCTCAAAAACACATAAAAATGACTCCCACGTGTGAGAAAAGGGCTCAAGAAGAGGGGCGCTCCTCATGCATGTAGGAAAGTGATCAAGTAACCATCATAACATGTTCAAGTATACTCCATATGATGTTTATGTGGACACCTTTACAACGATATGGCATCCTCGTCATTGTCCACTATGTTGTCACGAATCCCAATATAGTGACATGGATCCCAATGTAAGTAGATATGGACAAATACAAGTACAGAGATCCCAATTCAGGTACATGAATCTCGAGGAAATGACATGGATCTCAAGGCATGATACAAAGATTCCAATATAAGGAACCCACCTATAATGATGAGTCAAGATTTAAACACAAGTCATTAGACAAATCACATCAAATAATTCCTTCTAACAACCTCAAAATGTTAGTTAACTTTATACATTTGCCTAAGTTTACCATGGTAGGACAACCTTACCTATATCAAATGTGTTAATTCCTAGGACATAAAGTATTTCCTAGGTGACTTCGTTAGAGATAGGTAAATGATGAATAATTAATGGAAAAGGAAAGGAAAAACTTTATGCTTTGACCCTCAAAGTCATTTTTTAATGATGTCTTAGCGATATAAATTGGTCCAACTAGATTTTTAAAGCCAGAAATCTTCATTTTATAAATTACAAACCTTTAAGAGGGAACTTTTCTTAGAGTTACCACTTTGACACCTTTGTTTACCCCTTTTTCTCTATTTTCCATTGTTTTTCTTAGTTCTTTTCTTTAGATAATGCATTTTTAGCCTAGGACTCTAGGGGGTGGACCTTTTTATTGAAATGGCATAGCTATATGTTGATATTATGGTAGTTGCAGGAGGTATTAACCTCCACTTGTAACCTTTGAAGAGACTAGAACATTCCAACAAGCAAGAAGAAACCATAAAGCATTGGACATAACCTTAGAAGACAAGTCAGCTAAAGGAAACATTTAATATTGAGTTTTTAGCCACCAGAATGAGAAGTCGACCCAGACAGCTAAGGAGGAGAAGTATAAATACAGGATGCCAGAGCTCATTTGTAAGACACACCTTGCAATTGCAGAAATTCAGTAGTGCGCACTGCAGAAATTTAGTGCGCAAGTTTGGAGGGTAGTTGTAGCTGCAGTTACTGCAAACCTGTAATTTCAGTCTTTCTGGGTTGGAATTTTTTATCAGTCTTGGTTATATTTGCTTGGTGCATTAGCCTTGGTTGGGTATTGATTTTCTACCAGAACTCTTCTCTGTCAAGGTTAAGGTGCTCGGGGGTGGAATTCGTGCCTATGGTTGGGTGACAATGTTGTTATATTGTCTATGGTTAAATGAGCACACCCACTTTTCTAACACGTTATGGGCCCACACCTCCTTCATTCAGTCTAACCACTGGAAGGAAGCCAAGCCATAAGATTATCAGGCTTGTTGAAGAACTGACACTAGGGTTTCTTGTTGGACTACTGAGAGGGGGGCGAATCAGTAATAGAGAAATTTAATCCTTTTTCACCATAAAATGCAAGTGTTATATCAATATAGCATTATCATCCAATAGTTGCAAAGTAAATAAACAATGAACAAATGAGCAATCACACTCATACATAGTACACCAATATTTTATGTGGAAACCAAAAGTGGGAGAAAACCATGAAATGGTTTTTCTTATATGCCTTTAAGAATTACATTCATTGGAAGCACCAACTTCCTTTGTTTTCCAGCTACAACTGGAAGGAGGCTCCAACCCCCTAGTTTCTTAGGCTACAACCTCAGGGAATCTCCAACTCTACAATTCTCTGGCTACAACCAGAAGGAGGCTACAACACCCTATGTTCTCTGGCTACAACTGGAAAGTGGCTACAACCACATGTTGTTTCCTCGTCCAACCGCCCTGACGTAGAAGTAGAATGATGGAACCACTATCACACTATCACTGTGAGATATACTACTATAAACCTGTACCAATCAACCTGCACCAAACAACCTGTACCAATAACCTGAACCATGCATCAACCTATACCTTGACCTGTAATCAACCTGTGCCATAAAAAATTGCATCAACCATGCACCAACCTGTACCAAACAACATGTAATCAACGTGTACCATAAACAACTGCATCAACCATGCACCAATCTGTACCTCAACCTGTACCATGAACAAGTGCATCAACCATGCACCAAACCTATACAAATAACATGTCACAACAACCTATGCAAACAACCCATCACAACAACCTATCTCATCAATTGTATCAACCAAATCAAATCTACTCACCAAGATCAATCACCAAGACAACTCTCAAAGATGTGCATCAACCAAGCATAAATCAAGAACTCATAATCATCATCAAGATCAATATGTGCTTCTAATAATATACCAATACAAGTATGCTACATCATCCAGAAATCATGTGTTAACAATACTACTAACAAGTGCCTCCAACCATGTACCAAGCATGTACCAATCATGTATCAACTACTCATCAACTATGACTCATCAATATGTACCAATATCATCAACTATACACCTCATGTATGTGCCAACTCATCAACTACTTATCTCAACCATGTACTCAACATGTACCTCAACCAAAATCCCTCATCAATTTCATCATCCAAATCTGATTTGTAACTCTGTAATAGACCGTATATGATCACATACCTACAAACCTTCCTTAACTTTAACGACAAGAGACTAGCATTTTCATCAAACTTTACTTTAGTCTCACATGACTAGTTTTGGATTAGTCAACAACCCTAACTTGAAATAATCATAACTATGTACCTGTAATGAATAAAGATCTAAAAATAGTACACAATGTTCTTCAATGTGTTTTATGTCATTCCTCCATGTGTCACTACTTGGAACCTCTTAGAAAAGGAGTTATAACAAAAATGGCATACCTTGTTGAATTCTAGCTTATTCTAGAGAGCAAACTTGTAGGGTGTGCCCCGCACAGAATATTTGTTTTATGGATCCAAAAATTGTACACAAAATACTAGAGATTGTACTCTAACCAACACATTTGGTCTTACTAAATGTGTATCTGTTATGAAGAATTAATGACATTTTTACCCGAAACACTTGTTTTAGAATAGTTTCAGGACTAGCCACAAACCCTATTTTCCACGGAGTGTAAATCCAAAAATACAACGACCCAAAAGCTGAAATTTGTACCACAGCTACTTGGATATGTTTCCTCAATGACCTCCCAATTTCACGGTCTGAATCATTCTAGAAAAAAAATTATTACGAAAATGGTGAGATGACCTGTAAATAACATACCTTAGAAAGCATCATCAAAAGAATTTATCCTCCCTTGAATTTCGGCCTTCTTTACTTCACCTTCCCTCTGAAATTTGGCTTAAATATCCTTTGGTTACCTCAGTCACTTGTAGATATTCAATATGCTCAAGTGTAATTAAAATGAGAGAGCCTTGCCTCTTATTTATACTTTCATGTAACTTCCTCAAGGGGTTTCCTTTTAACCATCTTAACCTGCTTTCCTTATTTTAGGGTTAACCCACTTCTAACCACTTGTAACTTAGTAATTTCTCCATTAACTTTATTATTTAAATAATTTATTTTGTATTCACTTTGACTTATAGTACACTCATCACTTCACTTTATTATTTACCTTCTAAAATCTCTTAAACCACTTTGACTACTTTGACCTTTTGGGGATTCTAGATGACTCATGAGGGTTCTCTAACTACACATGGCCATAACTCTCTAACCGTGAGGAGTTATGTGATGTTCCACTTACCACTGGAAATGGAACGACATGTACAATCCATATAGAATAGTCTTTCCTACAAATATATCAAAACACATATCATTATCCATCAAACAAACTTGGGTCCATTACCCAAACCTGGGTTCTCCAACTTCTCATGGACATAACTCTCTAACCGTGAGGAGTTATGTGAAATTCCACATACCATCGGAAATGGAATGACATGTACTATCCATATAGAATAGTATTACCTTCAAATATATTAAAACTGATACCATTATACATGAAACAACCTTGGTTCCATTACCCAAACCTTTGTGCTACCGGAATTTGCTACCAGAATTTTTCCAAGGGTTGACATCAATATACAACATCACTCTCCAATGGTTGACGTCAATGACAACCAACAATCCATACCAACTGTCCATCAACCTAAGCCAACTATCTGACAATCTCCCCCTTTGACATTGATGGCAACACTTAGTCGTGATAACATTCATGCTTATACTCTTCATAAATGTTTCTATCTCTCCCCCTTTGACATCAATGGAAAAGGGTATCTCCCTTTGGGGATGCTCCCCCTGACTGAACTCTCCTTGGAGTTTCTCCCCCTGTCTACATGCCTCTGTGCTCTCTCTCCAATCATTTCTATCTTGCATATGATCAATCTCTCCCCCTTTGTCATCAATGGCAAAGGTATCTTTCCGTCTGGGGCTTCTCCCCCTAACTGAATTATCCTTGGAGATACTCTCCCTGACTGAAATCTTCCTGAAACTGATCTCACGATCTGAACTGTCCTCTTTATGGTGCTTCCTCATGTAAATCTAAGACATATAAGATAATCATTCAAAAGCATTCAGTTTGGAGTAGAAATTACTTCGCGTCTCTAGCGATGATACTCAAAGGCTTCTCGTGGAAGCGGTTTTGTAAAGATGTTTGTCACTTGTTCTTTTGTGCCCACATATTCAAATCGGATGTTTTTCTCTGCAACCTATTCCCATAGAAAGTGATACTTGATTGGAATGTGCTTCATTTTGCAGTGCATCACCGGGTTCTTTGAGATATTTATGGTGCTTGTGTTATCACAATAGATTGGAATGGGATCATCATACTCAACCTGTATATCTTTCAGAGTTTGTTTCATCCATAGAACCTGTGTACAACATGTTGTTGTTGCAATATACTCTGCCCCGGCTATAGATAAGGATACTGGTGATTGTTTCTTGCTTAACCATGATACTAAACACTCACCCAAGTAGAACGTTGTTCCACTGGTGCTTCATCGATCATCAATGCAACCTGCCCACTCTGCATTTGTGTAGGCAATAAGTGATAGATCCTTTCCTTTTGGATACCATAATCCAAACTTTTATGTTCCTTTGAGATATCTAAAAATCATCTTCACTGCTACAACATGTGATTCCTTTGGTGCTACTTGAAATTGTGCCACCTGTTCAACTTTCTAGATTACATCTGGTTTGTAGAATTTGAGTCATCGTCTTTTCTCAACTTGCAATTGGTTTGCATACGAGTGGTAACTAGTTTGCAATATTCCATTCCAAACCTCTTTATCATTTCTCTAATATACTTAGTTTGAGAAATTAAATTCCTTGGTTGCTTTGACATATCTGAAGACCCAAAAAGAAGGATAGTTCTCCAAGTAATGACATTTCAAATTCATTATGCATATCATTTGCAAATTTCTGGCTTAACCTGTCATTAGTACTTCCAAAACAACACCATCAACATAAATTTCAATTAATAAAATACTACCTTGAGTTACCTTAATGTAGAGGTTGTTGTCTGCGCTTCATTTCCATAGCTCGTAGGGAGTTTTGTCATTGTTGTTTCTGAGCATTACTATGTTTTGAATGTGAACTGTTGTATGCACTGCATGTGTCCAAAAAAATATCTATCAATTTTGTATCCATTAGCATTGTTCGAGCCATTTCCTGTGTAATTATCATCCATTATGATAATGTTCGTTTATCTTTGAACCACTCTCTAAACCAATCTATGAATCCATGCTCTCGTCCACTGTCATATATGTATCCAAACCTGCTAAGTGTTCTTATGAATCCATCTATGTCCATACTATCCAAGACTCTACTTGCGCAATTGTCCATAATGTTGACCCATTTATCACTATACTATCATGAAGTCTTGATTAATCTATCAAATTGTACTTCTGCTAACTGATTTCTCTGAATCTGTCTTCTCAAACTCAACAAGTTGCTTGAAGGATGGTTCTTTGATCTGTCACAGCTATCACATAGACTCCCCTTGTCTAATATTCATATTACATGGGAGTCTCTAAGCCGGATGGCTCAGAACAATTCTTGCTTTGATGTGTATTCATCATCATCTTCATTGATAGATTCATCATCTCTTTGAGCTCTAACTTCTTTCTTTATGTCTGTGGATTCATCTTTCACTACAATGCTTGAAAGTACAGTCTCTTGAACTTGTTCCTTATTTACATGTCCTTCTTTCTTTCAGTTATTTTCCAAACCTTTATGTATCTGTCATCTTTCTTTTTCTCTATAGAATTTTCTTCATCTCGTTTTATTGTCAATCTTGCAATCTCTGGGACCTGGTCTTTGTTCACCTATTCTTCATGTTTTCTTATCCACACTTTCTTATATCTGATATCAGTGTTCTCTTTCATGGAAGTATCGATCATGCTCCTACAATCACTAGTTATGTGTCCATAGTTATGACATTTGTAACATTCAATGTTACGTGGGGCCACATAGACATTTCTTGCTTGAACATTTCTTTTATAATCCCTGCAATATGCAATCTTATGTCCAAAGTTAGTACAATAAAAACAATGACCATAAAATAAATTTGCATACCTGGGAGTGAATGATCTTCTTTGTGGCATAGTCCTTTTGAATTTTTTCCCTGAGTGATCATGATCATGATTAAAGCTTCTTTGTGGCTTGAACATGGATGGTCTTCTTGAAGATGTATCTTCAATAGTTTTCTTAGATTCTGGTTGACCATGATTCCTTCCTTTGAGTACTTTTGCATAACTCTTTCTATTTTCTTCATTCTTATTTTCTAGCAACCTAGAGTGCTTCTCTTCATCTCTATAACTGATGTGGATGTTTCTATCTCTTCAACGTTCTTCTTGAGCTTGACTATTTTACTTCTCAATGTGGAACTTCTTCTTCAAGCTTCTCAACCTCTTCTTCTTTCTTCATTATCTGAGACTTCGTGACTTCTTCTATTCTTTTCACTTCTTCAAGTTGAATTTTTAATGTGATTATCTCTTCTTCAAGTCCTTTCTCTTCTTGACCAAACTTTGCCTCAAGCTGGTTTAGATCGTTAGTTCTTTCCTTAAGATGATATGTCAATATCTTCTCTCTCATTTCTACTTCTTCCTTCTGTGCTTCTATGTTGGCTTCCAAATACTTCTTTTTATATTCAAGATTTTCTTCGATCTTTCTGGTTTCTTCTAGCTGAGTTCTTAAGTTCTCGATGACCTATTGTGCTTCTTTAAAAATGTGAACACTTTCATTTTGTTTCATCAATTCTTTCTTGAGTGACTTGTTTTCTTCTCTTAGTTCATCTAAAGCACTAATCAATTCTTCTTCATAATTGTCTTCCTTTTCAATTATTTTTTCTATCTCATTTCCTTCATGACATTCTATTTCAAGATGTCCATGTTTTTCACAATTAAATCAAAACAACATACCTTTTGTGATTATATACTCTTCATCTTTTGAATCTACTTGACATGGTGAACATAATTCTTCTTGATCTGTATCTGCATCTTCTTTGGCATATTCTGAATCTGCGATGGGTGAAGAATATGTGCCATGTGACTTATCCCAAAATTCTTTGGTTGATGAACATTTACCAACATTTTCTCTTATCGTATTAGGTAATCCTTCCCAGATGAAATCCATTGTTATTTTGTTATTCTTCTTCAATTCCTTCTTGGTTGTAGTCTTTGCCCTTTTTGAACTATCATATCCTGTAAAAACTGATAGCCAAATATAATGTTCTTGTTCCTGTAAAAATACTTCCGTCCTACTGCTCCACATCTCATACTTAAAACCATTCTGACCATTAAACATTGGTACTCCATGCTCAGAATAATCCATGATCTCCTTCCAATGGTTAAATTGTTTCCTGAAAGAACCACTCTGATTCCAATTGTTGGATTACTAAGATGGGGGGTGAATCAGTAATAGAGCATTTAATTTTTTTTCTCCATAAAATGCAAGTGTTATATCAATGTAGCATTATCATCCAATAGTTGCAGAGTAAATAAACAATGAACAATCACACACATACATAGTACAACAGTGTTTTACGTGGAAACCCAAAGCGGGAGAAAACCACATAATGTTTTTTCTTATATGTCTTTAAGAATTACATTCATTGGAAGCACCAACTTTATTTGTTTTCCAGCTATAACTCGAAGGAGGCTCCAACCCCCTAGTTTCTCAGACTACAACCTAAGGGAAGCTCCAACTCCCCAATTCTTTGGCTACAACCAGAAGGAGGATACAACACCCTATGTTCTTTGGCTACAACTAGAAGGTGGATACAACCACCTATCCTTGCCCCGTCTAACTGCCCTGACATAGAAGTAGAATGATGGAACCATTGTCACACTATCACTGTGAGATATACTGTTGTAAACTTGTACCAATCAACTTGCACCAAACAACCTGTACCAATAACATGAACTATGCATCAACATGTACCTCAAGCTGTAATCAACTTGTACCATAAAAAAGTGCATCAACCATGCACATACATGTACCAAACAATTTATAATCAACCTGTACCATAAACAAGTGCATCAACCATGCACCAACTTGTACCTCAATCTGGTGCATCAACCATGCACCAAACTTGTTCAAATAACATGTCCAAACAACCAATGTAACACCATGTTTCCCCTAGTCTGTTAAAAATAACTATATTGGCCAAGAACTATGGCAAACTCAAAGATGTGAATGTTTGATTTGACGAACCTTTGTATAAAAGGTCGATGAATGTAAATTATGTTATGAATATGTGTTGCATGAATGCTGGGAGGGGGATGTGCTAAAAGAGACCACGATGGCTAATGAGAGGTGGTGGAAGGGACCTGGAATGGTTGTCTTAACTTCCACCTAGCCAATACCATACTGGTTTTTACTTTCTCAAAGACCAAAGCAACTCTCTAATCCTGGAAAGGATTTTTCGTCCGATTGGTAGGTGGGGAGGCTCCTCAAGAGTTAATGAGGGGATGGGGGTGAACTTCCCATCCGTAAAATCTCCCAGACCTAACCACGGATGGGGGAAATTCGTGCCACATGCAATCTTGCAGAGAAAAGGCAAGAGAGGAGGTGTGGTAAAGGGCAGAAAGAAACCGCGCGCGACGGGGATCACAGAAGAGAACTGGAAAAAATCTGGAAACACAGGGAGTTCTGAACCTAGGAGAAGGAGAGTAACCTTCGTCCTGGATTATTTTTCTATATCAGGAGAAGGAGAGTAACCTTTGTCCTTGACTTTCGTTGAGCTGGAAGTAAGAAATTGAATCTCAAAGCATTGTGGTCTAGCTCAGGGGTGGCTAGTGATAAATCTGTTTGGAGTCACTGAGCCTATGGTTGGGTGGAAACGAGCACCCCTCTCAGCAGTTGCATCATGCGTGGTGGATACAATAAGTGTTTTATGCCTTGTATTTTGAATTGAATATCATGAATACATGCTCATGTTTATATGCCCATAATGAATTATGTGTTGAATGATTGCTTGTTGTTTTAGACTGGAAATAATGGATGCATATGTATACTTACATGCCATAGTTGGTTTATGTACAAATGTTTAAGTCTGGGGCATGAGTTCACTCCATCGAGAATCGTCTTGTTTTCTTTATTCTTGTAATACTCTGGGAAGGCTCCTCGAGAGTACTCTTCCCTGAGAATTACCCCATAAACCTTGGAACCATACCGAACCTTTACCCAGATACTCGACTAAGATCAGGGACAATTGCCCAAGAACCATCTAAAGGTTCATGCGATTTGGGTCTGGAAACGTTATGCAAGAAAGAGTACCTCTCTAAGGTCTTAGAGTCATGGGAGTTTAAAGTTCTGAGAGGTTGAATTTCGTGATTCAAGCTCAGAAAGGATAGTGAGTCCAATTATCGAAAGAGAATACCCCATCATTGGTAGACGGACGATCGGGATACTTTTGGAAATACCCCAGATCTGTCAAGATCGATGGGTCTAGAGGAGGAGCGCAGGCGTTAACACCTCGACCCTCTCAGCCTTCGCAAGTAGCGATGGGATCCAGGACCATAGATCCAAGGATCTGTCGAAGCTCTATTGACCGTAGATCTTAACCTTTGCATAGGCAGGAGGGTGGACTCGACAACATCCTGAAAGTCCCAAAGTATTTGGAACCATCCATCGGCACAGGATGTGTGGCAGTCAGGTAGAATTTCGTTGACTCGTGACTTGGAGTGGTCAAGGGTAGGACTGCACAAACTCACGATTCGTGAAATCACAACGTGATCGTGGTCGTTGGATCCAAGCCATGGGAAAACCGTTGGATCAGAACCTCCGCATGGTATCGTGTATTGGGGGTTCAAAGGTTGAAAGAACTTCCTTTCAACTGCATAAGTTGTGAAGTGTCAAGCACCGAGGGATCATGTGAACATGTGTCACATTCGTTAGGTGGGGACCGCATGGTTGATAGGTGGCGTAATAACAAGCACCCAGAGAAAGGTGGGAGCGGGTGATAGGTGGTGGACACATGTCACCTAGGAAAGAGTCAACCCATTGAAGTACTCTTAAAAGGAGTAACCCTCTATCTTAACCCCCTTTATCAAAAGTCAAAGTTAAGAATGAAAATTCCTATTGTGTGTATGCATTTGAAAAAAAATATATGAATTATGCGTTGGTTATGAATGACTATAAATATTGACTAACAACAAATGTTTTTCCTGCACATAATCAGATGATCAACCGCGGAAAACTGCAGATGCATAGAATGGTGATGCACCACAAAGTGGGGGATGGCTCCCATAATAGAGACGAAGAGTCTGACAAAAGCAGAGCGGTAGAGACCCCTCCAGATCTAGTTGAGACAGTGAGGAGCCTCATGGTCAAACTACAGAGCTGCAAGGGCGAAAACGAGAGGTTGATAAAAGAGCAAGAGAAGCAAACGAAAATTAATGCAGTCTTGCTACAGAGTTTATCCGACAGACAAAGAAAATTCGAAGTCCACCTGAGATGTAGAAACGTGGTCTTTTAAGTGGCCACACTGGGAAGAGCACCTCGAGAAAGATCCACCCCAGAGATAAGGGACAAGCGTTAGATGATTCCTATGGAAAGGAAACTGGCGACTCGGAGGGATCTTCTAGTAGCAGAACTAGTTCTTATTCTTGAAGAAAATGGAAGAAGTGAAAGCATTCCAAAAGTCATAATCTCGAAGAATTCAAGAAGGCCAAACCACCCTCTTTCGACGGTGAAATAAAGAAGGGGGAGAAAGCGGAGGCCTGACTACTTGGACTAAAGAAGTATTTCAAAGTCCATGACTTCTCAGAAAACTTGAAGGCTCAAGTAGCCACTTTCAACTTGAATGGAAAGGCTTCCATTTGGTGGGAAGACCTTAATAATGTAAAAAGAATTCACGAAGAGGACCTATCTTGGGAACGGTTCATGAAAAACTTTAGGAAGAAGTATCTGTCAGAAAAGTATTTCAATGAAAAGACTAAAGAATTCTATGAACTCAAGCTGCGGCAACACACCATAGAGGAATATGTCAGCAGATTCCTCAAGTTGTTGAGGTACGTACCCTATATAAAAGCAGAAAAGGCAAAAGTGCAATGATTCATTAGTGGACTACCTAAGGACTATCAAAACAGGATTGAGTTTGACGAGCCAAAGACCCTAGAAGACACTATCCGAAAGGCAAGATGTTGTTATGAACAGCTTGGGCATCGGACAGAACCTCGCGAAGGATGGAAGCAGAAGAATAGTTTGGGATTCCAGAAAAAGGAGTTTAAATCCCCAAGATTTAAAAACTATAAAAAGGACTCAAGGATGAGCTTCCCAACTCGAAGTGTACATCAGCATAATTTCCCCTCCCAGAGCGGAAATAAACCTTTTGGATCTACCCCAGGAAAGATTGATAACCCAAAGAGAGAACCCTTGAAATGTTGGGGTTGTGGAGAAGAACATCTACTGAGGGACTGCCCACACCGACAACAGAACAGTCAGAGAATTTACAATGTTCAAGAAGCTACCACCGTTAATGACGTGGCCAGGAGTGTGTCGCAAATTTATGCAGCCTTGGATAATAAACAAGCTGACCACCAAGCTTCGGTGGTGGACATGGAAGGTATGATCACCAACCATCTAGTGTCTATTCTAATTGACCCTGGTTCAAATTTGAGTTATATAGCTCCTAAGGTTGTTGATAAGTGTAAATTACAGCCACATAAACACGTCGAGCCATGGTTGGTACAGTTAGCCACTGGCACCAAAAGAAAGGTAGCGGAGGTCATACCAACTTGCCAATTCACTATGGGTGAATTCCCCACCCAAGAAACCCTTAACATGCTACCCCTAGGATCGTATGACCTGTTGATTGGTATGGATTGGCTAGCCACATATAAAGCCAGACTGGACTGTTACCATAAAACCTTAGAATGTATAAGTGAAGAAGGAAGAAGGATAACCCTTCGAGGGATCCAAAAACCTGTCTCAGTGAGACGAATATCAGCCCTTCAAATGAGAAAGTATTGTAGAAATGGATGTCCACTATATGCGATACAGGTGTTGGAATCAGTTGAATATGACAAACCAAGCCTTGAAGACCACCCCACACTAAGGGAATATAGAGATGTGTTTCCGGAAGAGGTATCGGGTTTACCTCCGAGAAGGGGCATTGACTTCTCGATAGAACTTGCACCAGGAGTGCTGCCAGTGTCTAGGACACCCTATAGGATGAGCACACCCGAGCTAGTTGAGCTCAAATTACAACTAAAAGAAATGATGGACAAAGGCTATATCCGGCACAGCGTGTCTCCATGGGGAGCACTAGTCCTATTTGTGAAAAATAAAGATGGTACCCTCCGACTATGCATAGATTATAGACAACTCAATAAGGTAACCATAAAGAACATGTACCCCTTACCCAGGATCGATGACCTCTTCGATCAATTGGGAGGTGCTGCCATTTTCTCAAAGATTGACTTGAGATCTGGATACCATCAAGTCTGAATCAAGGGTGAAGACATCCACAAAACTGCCTTCAGGACAAGACATGGCCACTATGAGTTTGTGGTAGTACCATTTGGATTAACCAATGCCCTTGCCATTTTTATGTGCTTGATGAACAATGTGCTCAACAAATTCCTAGACAAATTTGTACTGGTTTTTATTGACAATATATTAATTTACTCCCATAATAGAGAGGAACATGAGGAACATCTTAGACTTGTGCTTCAAGTGCTAAGAGAACATCAGCTCTATGCCAAATTTAGCAAGTGCGACTTTTTCCAAAAGCAAATACATTACTTGGGCCATGTCATATCTAAAAAAGGAGTAGCAGTAGACCCTGACAAGATTCGGTCTATCATGGAATGGCCTACCCCAAAGGACGTTTCAGATATCAGATCCTTTATGGGCTTAGCAGGATACTATAGGAGATTTATAAAAGGATTCTCCAAGATTGGTTGTCCAATCACTGCCCTCCAGAAGAAGGGAGCTAAATTCACGTGGACACAAGAATGTGAAGAAAGATTTCAATCCCTAAAACATTTACTGACCCATGCACCCATGTTGAAGATCATCGATCCCGAAGCTGACTTCCTCATGTGCACAGATGCCTGCAAGGAAGGGCTCAGAGGAGTCCTTATGCAAGGAGGAAGTGTAGTCTACTATGAATCCTTAAAATTGAATGAGCACAAAGTCAACTATGTGACCCATGATCTAGAACTGGCCGCCATAGTGCATGCCTTAAAAATGTGGAGGCATTACCTCCTGGGAAGGAAATTTATACTTATGACAGACCACTGTGGACTGCGATATCTGTTTGGCCAACCAAATCTCAATGCTAGACAAGCTAGGTGGATGGCCTTCCTTAGCGAGTTTGATTTAGAAATCAAACATATTATTACAACCTTTACTAATCCCGGAATGGAAATGGGAAACCATCTCCATGGATTTCATCACCAGATTACCAACCTCGACCAAACAGAATGACGCCATCATGGTAGTGGTGGATAAACTGAGCAAGTCTTCCCATTTTAGCCCCGTCAAGTCGACTTGCAAGGCAATAGACATCGCTAATGTATTCATGAAGGAGATATTCAGACTACATGGTATACCTAAAGAGATCATGTCTAACAGAGACACAAAATTTACTTCCAACTTTTGGAAATCCTTGATGGTTGGTCTGGAGACCAAATTACTGTTTATCACAGCCTATCATCCTCAAACCGATGGACAGACGGAAAGAGTGAACCAAATATTAGAAGACATGTTAAGGATGCATGTAATGCATCAACCCAAAAAGTGGGAAGATTACCTGCCACTGGTGGAATTCGCCTACAACAACGGCTACCAAGAATCCCTGAAGACGAGTCCTTTCGAAGTTCTCTACGGTAGGTTGTGCAATACTCCAGTCAATTGGAGTAATCCCATAAACAGAATTACTATTGGACCTGACATGTTGAAATAAATGGAACAACAAGTGATTCAGATAAAACAACATCTAAAGGTCGCTCAGAACAGACAGAAAAGTTACGCTGACCGAAAGAGAACTCCGAGAGAATTCAAGACGGGAGACCACGTATATCTCAGAGTTAGGCCCAGGAAGAGTTCCCTAAGGATGGGAGCTTGTGCCAAGTTGGCACCTCGGTATTGTGGACCCTTTGAAGTTCTAGATAGAGTGGGACCTGTATCCTATAGGCTAGCACTTCCTCCCATAGTAAAAGCACATAATGTTTTCCATGTTTCATTATTGAAGAAATATGTACACGATTCTAACCATATAATTGACTGGTCTGTGATCCAGGTGGAACTGGAGGGAGAATTCATGCCAGAACCTCAATGCATACTGGACAGAAAGGAAACCCCACTCAAGAACCGAACCATTGCACAGGTCAAGGTGCAGTGGAGACATTTTGGCCCAGATGAGGCTACGTAGGAAATGGAAGATGCCATGAAACATGCATATCCAATTTTGTTTACTTTTGTACATACAAGTCATATTGATAGATAGAACATCGAGGACGATGTTCCTTTAAGGGGGAGGGAATTGTAACACCCTGTTTCCCCCAGTCTGTAAAAAATAACTATATTGGCCAAGAACTATGGCAAACTCAAAGATGTGAATGTTTTATTTGACGGACCTTTGTATAAAAGGTCGATGAATGTAAATTATGTTATGAATATGTGTTGCATGACTGTTGGGATGGGGATGTGATAAAAGAGACCACGATGGCTAATGAGATGTGGTGGAAGGGACCTGGAATGGTTGTGTTAACTTCCACCTAGCCAGTACCGTACTGGTTTTTACTTGCTCAAAGACCAAAGCAACTCTCTGATCCTGGAATGGATTTTTCGTCAGATTGGTAGGTGGGGAGGCTCCTCAAGAGTTAATGAGGGGGTGGGGGTGAACCACCCATCCGTAAAAGCTCCCAGACCTGACCATGGATGGGGAAATTCATGCCACACGCAATCTTGCAAAGAAAAGGCAAGAGAGGAGGTGTGGTAAAGGGCAGAGAGAAAGCGCGCGCAACGGGGATCGCAGAAGAGAACTGGAGAAACTCTGGAAACACAGGGAGTTCTGAACATAGGAGAAGGAGAGTAACCTTTATCCTGGATTATTTTTTTGTATCGGGAGAAGGAGAGTAACCTTCATCCTTGACTTCCATTGAGCTGGAAGTAGGAAACTGAATCTGAAAGCATCGTGGTCTAGCTCGAGGGTGGCTAGTGATAAATCCGTTTGGAGTCACTGAGCCTACAGTTGGGTGGAAATGAGCACCCCTCTCAGCAGTTGCATCACTCCTGGTGGATCTGATAAGTGTTTTATTCCTTGTATTTTGAATTGAATATCATGAATACATGCTCATGTTTATATGCCCATAATGA